>VWYI01046411.1:5813-36769 GCA_013399455.1 Anthoscopus minutus | reverse complement strand
TGTGGCTTCATGATCAAACTACGGCCTACTCCTGAGAGAAGGCCAATTACCCAGGCAGGCCTCCAGTGAGGCTGCTTTCCTGAGAGAGGCATTTCAATTGTCAAAGGATTAAATGGCTCTGAGAATGGCCTTGTACAAGGTAAACTGAGACTCTATTGTTGCCCTAAAGATACTGAATAATCAGATCCTTTGAAGTGTAAAAACAAAGATTTTCAAAACTGATACCTTTGTCTTGGTGTCTCTGAAAAATTGTCACAGTTCTTTCTCCTAAAGGATGTTTGGGATGCCAGGTAAGTAGCAAATACCATGTTGTATATCACTGCAGGAAGGCTTTATGAACTTAAATGTTACAATCATATAAAGAAACAATAATATAAAAGAAACAAAGGCCTACCTTTGTACTTATCTTAGATCAGGAGGGAAATATAAATAAGGCCAAGAACATGTCTTTTAACACACCAGTCTGTAGAAGCATCAGGCACAGCTCTCAGACCACTCAGTCTTTATTTTCCCCCTTACCTAAATGACGATCCATCGAATTTGCCAGATTCTTTCCTTTTCTGGTTCATTACTAATCAGATAACTTTCCTGAGTGATATTTATACAAATTTTTTCCTGTTTATCTTGCAACTTTCCAATTGTTAAGTTGGTACACTAAAACAAAGTAGGTGCAGCATTCTTTTAAACAATCCCTTTTGCATTTAGAGTTCAGTCTTTGTTCTCAGCTCGAGATTCTAGATATCAGAACAGATTGATACCGATAAAGCACACCATAGATAACACCACAGGTCAGATTCCACAGCCAGGGGATTGCTCAGTAGAGAACTAGGTCAAAGAATAGCACCTCTCCCCAAATAAAAATTCAGAGTACAACCTGAATTTTCTTCTCCTCCTTACAAATGCCAGTAACTGGTAACAAAAGCAAAACAAAACAAAACCAACAACAAAAAAACCACAAACAAACAAACAAAAACAACAACAAAAAAACTATACCAACTACATCAAAGTAGTGTGAACTGACCTTTGCAGGCCTCAAACCAATAGGCAAGTCAGAGTTCATCCTATAACAGCAACTCAGAGCACACCAGTAAAATGATAAAGTGTCTTAGGAATTGTTCACCTGACATGAGGCAGTATCTCTGACAAATATTTATTTTAGCAATATGTGACAATACTTCCTGGTGTGTTGGGTCAGAACTGTCCAACAAGTTGGGAGTACCATCCTCTCGTGATAAGGAAAGAATGGCTACAGGCTGAAACCAGCTGAGCCCTGGCCCAGCTGGCTCAGCTGAGCACCGCTTCTCCTGGGGTTACCCCACTGAAGTATATGCAAAAGGAAGAAACAGTACTTGGAGTCATGTCACTGATTTTTCTTGCGTTATGCCAGGGAAATGTTTGACTTGCTGAGACCAGTCAGTAACTGGAAGAAATGGCCTTGGGCTGCAGATGAAGGCTTGACCCTGCACATGTGAGAAGCAGCCACACAGCAACCACAGCAAGATCATGGTCAAATCAAGCTCATTCAGGCGAGTGTTTATAGTGTTGTTTCAGTCACCACAATATATTAAACTGTTAGAGAGGGCTCAGAGAAGGGCAACAAATATGGTGAAGCACCTTGATGGGAAGCTGTATGAGGAAGGGCTGAGGTCTCTTGGGTCTGTTCAGCCTGAAAAAGAAGAGACTGAGTGGAAACCTCATTGCAGTTCCTCATGAGGGGAAGAAGAAGCACAGGCACTGAATTCTTCTCTGACCAGTGACCGAACCCAAGGGAAGGGCCTGAAGCTGTGTCAGAGGAGGTTTAGGTTGGCTTGAGTATTTCACTTTCCTGAAAAGCAAAATACATGCCAAAAATGAGCAAGAAAGCTTGCCTTTAAATCAATGCCATTCTCAGCTTCTGTAAAAAATCTCATCATCACTGAAACAGACAAGAGAATAGAAATCTAAAGACAGCTGGTATGATTAGATTGTGGTTTATTCCTTTCTTCTACCTGAAGATAATGCAGAGATGTGAAAGGTTTCTGATCCTGTTCCTGCTAAGTCATCTTGCTGACAATTATTGATTTGCAGGGTTGGCTGGCTGGTTGATTTGCTGAGTGTGTATATGACTACTTACAGAGTCTGCTTACTATTCTGATGAACAAAAGTACTCAAGAATGACCTCTTCCACCTCAGGGAAAAGCAAGCAAGAAAGAAAAGAATGTCTTTTTTTTTTTGGTGCTGTTCTTTGCCTTGCAAAAGCATTTGTGCACTTGATTTGTATAAATAAAAACAGTTTTCTGGACTAATGTGAAATTTGTGCATGAGCCTCAGTCAAGCAGTTGTGCCTTCCAAGGGAGCTGCACTGCAGAGACAGTTAACTGAATTATTTGGAGGTTCCTATAACTTATAGTTAAGAAATATCAAGGATCTCCACAATTTAAGATCAGTAACACCATGATGAAACAGTATGCATCAAAGAAAACCTGACATCTGCTGAAAGGATTTATTATGAAAAATAAGCAAATTAAAGATTCCTTAGGGCTCAAGAGCTGCAATACTTTAAAAATGGAAAGGTAAAGCATAATGCATATCATATCTACTTGGTCAGTTCAAAGGCATTCCCTGCAAAACAAAAAGCCTCCATAGCAGGCTGCAGGACCCTAAGAAGGTCAGTCTTCACTTCTCTTTCAGGTCACAAAAGGCAAATTGCTCAAATAACAGAACCATCTGCCTTCATTGTGTACTCTCAAGGTACTGTTGGATCATTTTGGTCCCTGTCCACATGAAATACTGTCAGCAGTACCACCGGCCATGCTGGCTGGGAGCCAATTATTTGTAAAAGTAGTTCTGTAACCAGTAGTGAGACTGAACTAAGACACAGATGAGAGATTGATGTTGGCAAATAATAAAAGCCCCCAGGGAGATAAGGACTCCCAATAAGATGCAAATATATTCATTTTGCAGTGTATATATAAGATCCATGTTTTTGCACTACTGATATAGTGCTCACTGTGAAGAAAGAAAAAATCCATCTTGGCTTCCTCCAGTGACCTAGAGTGACAGCCAAAGTAGATTTGGGACCACTGGGAGAAGATCACAAATGTGGCCCTGAGCCAAGTCCTGCCTCTGCCTGAACTGCAGCTGTGGAAGTAATTGTTATGTCCCTTCTAAGGGAAATGAAGTGATACATGTGGTTATGTTTTAAAAATGTGCAGTTTCTTCAGGCAGGACTTTTGAAAGGCATCAGTTGTCTCTAGAGTGTCTTGTAATAACCTTGGTTTATACATCAGTGTGGGATTAAAGACATCAGCCACTTTGTTCCATTAGCAGCATCACTGAAACAGGAGAACAAGTCCTCTTTGAAATTCAGTTTATTCTACAAACATTTAGAGCACAATCTTAGCTAATTTCCATAACTGCATATAATACCAGAAAGAAAAAGCATTACTATGGTCATTTGAAGGTTACTCACAGCTGTTTTCTAAACTACTCACTTGCTAGGGAAGGATTAAATGGGAGATGAAATGTTTCCTTTAATTTATGCTCATGTTACCCTCTTTGGGCATTTTGTTTCCACACATCCACATTCATCGACATACACATATGTGAACTGGACTGTTTTATGGTCCGAGCAAACCAGTTCCACCTTCACTTTGTGACTTCTTTTTTCATGGCAGCAAGTGCATTTGTGTTCCATTTCACTGGCCTCAAAAGAATACCTATTGAAATGAGATTTTTCATATCAGTCTGTTGTCTGTGGTCTTCCCAAACTCATCCTATTTGCTGCTCCAAATGCATGTACTACTAAGGAACAAAAACTTCCCATATGTTTTCCTGATTATTCATAACACCCTTTCTTCAGGATGCTATTGGCCTTGCAGGGCCAGATCCTTTGACACCAGTGGGGAAAATCCCAGTAACTTCTGGGGATTTTGGGTTAGGACCATTCCAGCAAGACAGAAAGAAGCAATTCATGCAGAAAACAAAAGACAGGAAAACCTCCTAGAGCTGTTCAAAAACCATACAAGGACAGGTTTTAAGAGCATGTTTAATAAATTTAGCTGACATCTTTCCCAAGAGATCTATTTTCCTGACTAAGACAAGGCACTCTATCACACTGAAGCCATTGCTAATGACTGCGCTTCTGCACACTCGCTTTCCCAACTGGGTCCTTTCAAACAGCAGGAAGGGGACAAACAGCTGCAGCCCACTGGTGACAAGAACCCAGGAGGACAAGTCACAGAGGAGGACAGAGAAAGGCTTCCTACTTACACAGAATAGGTACTGCACATCCCTTCACAAAAGGGCACTGGGACAGGAGCAGCTGACTTGCAGTTGCCATGGACGATGTACTGCTCCTTCACATTGCGTTTGCATTTGTGTGGTAGGTCAATACCTGGGCAGGAGAACACTTCTGTTAGGCTTCCTCAGACCAGGGAACAAATGTTTTGAAAGGTATCTGCTAGTAAACCAAGGACAGTTCATCCTAGTAAAATTTCTCAGAGTTCAAATGCACGACCAAAACCACAAATGAGAGTGCAAAGAGGCATTAATTCAGAAAAATTATTCCCCACTGCTCAATGTACTTTTTCATTTGTGGACTAGCTTTAGCATGTAAAGATACTGTTGAATCAAGACCTAAAGGAGACTTGAAGGGTTTAGGTTTTTCTAAAATGGTTATAAATTACATTTGTGGCTCTATAGCAACTTAGGATTTTTGAGTGGATGCTCTAGAAAAAACCACTTTGTTTCTATGCAATTTTCAGATGCAAGAACACATATTTGCTACAAGTTTTCTTATCAGAAGTATAGTACAAGCTAATAGTATTTCAGTTATTTAAAAACACAGAAAAAGAGATTAAAGAATGTTAGTGTTCCCATTGGAAGAATGAGGCAGATTTTTAGTCTTGGCTGTGAGGTACAGAACAGATCTGCTGGTGTAAAACTGTCTTTCGGTCTGTAGAATGTACAGGCTCTCAGTGCATGCAGATACAGGGCTACAAGCAGGGAAGGACCAAACAGTATTGGAATAAAGCAGCAGTGATTTAATGCACTCACATGTCTTACAACAGCCATCTGTAGACACCTCAATTGTCCCCTGTATTGAAAGTAAGCAAAACAGTCAGTTCAGATGCATGTAGTGCTAAGCAGATAGCAGCACTGATGAGAGCTCAGTTAAAGTCCCTCATCTCAAATCCACACAAATTCCTCGTCAGACCTATTTGTGTACCAATTCTATATAAAACTACTTTAAAAACTCAAAGCAAAACAAATTGTCCAGCAAGGAAGGGAGTGAATTTTCTTAGAACTATATATCGTCTCACAAGCCAGGTAAAATTGCCCTGTAATACATGCCTGACCTTATTTAGGTCCTAAAGAAGCCAGCATAAAAACTGCAGCCCCAGAGAATGACAGCTGCCCCTGGAATTGAGCAGCCTGACCTGGGCAGAGCCTACCTCAGAGCTAATTCAAGTACATGGCTGTCCTAGTCTCTGCTTTGATCTGCTCTGAAGTCCCAAAATGCTTCTGAAAGTTACTGGAAACTTAAAATAGCTGAAAGCCCAGGTATGAATGTTACCCCTTGCTCATTCATGTTCCACTTCCTCACTTCATGGTACACCACATATCACAAGACACTTTGTTCATCAGTCCCCCAAGGATTCATGGTGAGTTACCACTTGTTCAATTGCATTTTATAACACTGGTGTTTCTCAAGTGATGAAAAATCCCTCTTTGCTATTGCTCCAATACACTTCTCTTTCAAATTCTAGTGTTTATTCCACAACAATGCAAATTGCATGGGCTTGTTTGCAAATATTTTTCCTTTATTTCCATGGGACACAGAGCTGGAAAAGCACATTTCCTTCAAACAAGGATGATCATACCAGAGAGATCAAGAAATACTCATTCAAAACAGCAAATATAACTCCCACACCAGCGTCAGGACTCATTACAGAGGTCTTTTCCTGGCTGTAAAGTACTTACTGGCACACAGTTTGCTTCTTCAAATGGTAGGCAGACCTTTATTGTACTAGTCAAGGAAAACTGGCCTGCTGATTCAGTGCATGTGTACTGAGTACAGTTGTCATATGGATCTTTATAACTCTTTCCAACCTGATAAAAACAGGAAAAAAAAATTAAAACAAAACAAGACAAAACAACCCAACCAAAACACACAAAAAACCCAAACCAACCCAAAACCAAGGAAAAAAAAAAGGAAAAAAAAGTCAACATAGTAGAGAAATGAAATTAGAAAACTGAAACTATTAAAATCAATGAACCGGCAGAGACTGGGTTGTTCATATCACTGTGAAAGGGGTGAGATGTCTGCAACTCACATCTACAAATTATACCAACCTCACCCACTACCAGTCTATGCAAAATCACTTCTGTGGCATTCTAGGGGGAAAGAATGCCAGAATGAGCATAAAGATATTAACATAAATGCCAGAAGGTAGGTGTGTTAATGTTTGTGGGCTAAAATATACACTAAAGAAAAAGAACTCTTTCAAAGGATTTAAACAGTTTTTTTTAATAGATAGAAGAAAGTGAAAAGGAGTGAAAGAGAGAAAAGATCTTTGCAATAGAGATTAATGGATAAGTGCAAAGCCTCCTCATGCAGAGATAAAAACTATATATTGGAACAGAAGAATCTAGCATGTAAGATTAATTATCAAGGAATAAAACGATGAAATAGAAAAGATGTAGAACACAAGAGCTGTCAGAGAAGCAATAGCGTGTAAGACAAGCCACTGGTTGAAACAGCATCATTAATCATACACAGGAGTAGCAGGCTGTAATAAAAACAAAGAGCTACAATCATGGAATCATAGTATCATGAAGGGTGGAAAAGACCTCCAAGATCATCAAGCCCATCCTTTAAGGGCTCAGCTCATGCCCACACAACACTACATGCACCAGACATGATGTATTAGCTGTGTGTGTAACAAGTCACAGAACGCTACAGCAGCTGCCTCACTTGATTTCTGCCTCAGGAAATTCAGAACTAGTGGCAGCACAGCTGTATCTGCTTGCTCACACTGTATCTTCAGGGAAGATAATGAAACTGCTTCAGATGGGAGCAGTGTAATGTGGAGCCAGCACATGTATCTCTGCAAGAACAGTATTACAACATATCACCGTCCCTTCCAAATTCTTTCTTGCTATTTCATGTCAAGAGAAGTGAAGGTAACATGATTTCCATTCCTAGAGAATGCTAGAGAATAGTTGTCAACATGGTAGTGCCTGTGAGACGGACACAGCAGGGAACAGCTATATAAATATATACATTCACTTTGGAAACACAGACCTTTTGATATCTCCTTGAGGTTCTCCCAGCTTTGAAATGCATGACACTGGTTGAAAAAAATGCTGAGGTCTTTTTAATAATTCATCCTTGTGTGCAGAGCAAGAGAGTGCTTACCTCAATGGTCACATTGCCAAATGGAAAATTTGCCACACATGCCACTTGCTGGCACTGGCTGCAGCACTGACCCTTCTCTTCCACATAGCGAAAACCCTGTGGGAATAAAGTTTCCATTTTTCCATGTTAACCCATGCTTTGTTGCTGAAGCATCTTTGGATCAAAGCTACACTGAAAGTGGCAGAGGAAATGAGCCAACCTTCTGGTTTCAATTTTGTTGTCTTTTGAAACCTGTTAGAACCACATTAAGCCTGACAATCAAAGCTGGTAATTTTTCTGCCTTACTGAATAATGACTTCTGGGTACTTCAATTGCCATGAAGATCCTGTCATTGACTATTTTTTTCAGACTAACACACAAAAGAGGTCAAATAAATTAATTTAGCACATGATTACTTGCACAGTCTGCCACCACTGATATAATTATCTACAAGAACTATTGCAGTCAGATATGTGAAATTTTTCTCCCCTGTGTTTTAGGTATCCATTGGTCTTCTGTTGGCTGTGGGTGTGGCTGGCTTCAGGAAAAAGTGTGATGAAAGGTTTTGTCCATTTTTAATATTGGTGGTGCACCAATTAACATTATCTGGGGAAGAATGGAAAAGCGACCACCCTGCTTATATTCAGTAACAGACTGAACAACTTGAGTGCTGATTCTTACCGAGTATTCCCAGTTACTCAGTTACAAGTGAAAATGTCTGGAAACATATAAACCACTGTGCAGTTTCCTCATAATCTTCACTTATGAGCTGACAATAGTCAACATGTGTCCTTCAACAGAAGGACACACACAACTTCCAGCAATCAGACTTTAACACGTTTGCAATCATTTTCCCTCAGGGCACCTTTCCAAGGGTGACCTCTTAAATTTGCTAGGGCAAAAATAGCCAGCACCCTAAAAAGGACTTTACAAAACAACAGAAGGGTCTGTCCTCTGTGTTGCACAGATAAAGCAGTTACAGGGTCCCTGTTTCAACTCAACAGCCATTGTGTGGTCAAGGAGGTGCTGACCTGCTGACAGGTGGTTTGGCATTGCACTGGAAGGCACTGGATGTGGTTGGTCTGTGCCACAGGATCCTGCTCATCTGTGCACACACAGTTCTCACAAGAGCTTTTAGGCACCACTGCCCCTGGCTGGAAATACAGGGGAGAGAGAAAACCATTATAGGAATTCAGAGGGTTCTGGAATAAACATCCCCCTGGCCTATCGAACAAACTAATGCTTATGAGATTTATTTTTGGAAGAGTTTCCTGAAATGAATACACAACCAGATCTCTAAAACCTTACCACTGGTATCACAAAATGAACACAAAGCTGACACTCTCAAGTGTATCAATGATGTTAAAAGAGTTCTCATAAAATCCCAGCACCTATTTTGCGTCGGTTTGACCAAGCAATAATCCTACAGCATTCAGTGAGATTTTAAAGATGTGTTCAATGCACCACCATTGACTCTAAAACACAGGAAGGATCGCTTTTAGTAAGCAAGTTACTGGTCTCAAGCATTACCTATTCAGTATCCTATCCCAGAATCACAGATTGCTTGGGCTTGGGAGGGAGACAACTGGCAGGGAAGAATTGCAGGCCATTCTAATCCTGCTTTTTGTATCAGTGTTGAAAACAAGAATTTTAGATAATTTTGACTCAGGTAACATTAACTCATAGGAAGAAGTGTCTGGAAGAAGACCTACCTTAAATTCAACTCCTTCAGAGACACATACACCTTTTGGTACTGTAAGAAAAAAAATGAAAATGTTTTGCTAGGAATGCTGCAGCTACTGTATTCATCTCTGAATTGCGAGTGATTTAGAGAAGTCAAAGAGTAGAGCTGAACTTAATAGCTCACACAAGAGGGGAAAAAAAAGCAACTGGTACATGGTGCTAGTTGGTATTTAAAAGCCCACATATAGCATCTGCTTAGATGTTATGCACCAAGTGGGAATAATTCTCTACCCTGGTATTTTCCATAAGGTAAAGTCTATTTGCCTTGTGGTTTTTTTACCCATACTTGAAATTACTTGACCTTTTCTTTATTGTTAACCACCATGCTGGTAACAAAGTTAATGGGCTTATGTGTATGAATCTGGAAATATAATTTGGGAGCAGAGCTTCTGGATGTACTCAGTTTAACTGTCATTCAGTATGTGGTCAGTAGCTTACACTCTCTGAATTCTGGCTACAGAGAATCTGAACCAGTTATTCTAACTCAAAAAAAAAAAAGGGGGTGAAACAAAAGGAAAAAATAGTCCAATTGAATTGTAAAGGCTGAGAGGAAAGGAAAGAGGCTTCTGCTGTAATGTGAACCCATTTAGAAAAATCAAATACTTCAAGGAATAAATAAAACAACTTTAGGAAAGGAGGTACTTACTACAGGAGAAGATAGGGCAACAACCATCCTCAGACATAGCAACCACTGGTTGGAAACCTAAGTCACATCCTGTTTTGTTAATAATGCAGGTTTTTATGTCACATTCTGCAATGGATAGCAAAGACAAAGTAAGCCAAAGCATCCCATCCAGCACTGTTACTTGCAGACAGAGCTTGAAAAAAACCATCCTAGTACCACTGCCAGGATCTTCTGTCCTGCATCTTGGTATAGATACTGGGAATGGACAGGTTTAGGAGCAGACTACTCCTGTGCTGTGGTGGGCATTTGGGACTGGGAGGGTGCAAATGCAAAGCTGAGGGCAAACATATATCAGGAACCTCCACAGGAAGCCTTAGGGAAGCCTGGAAAATGAACACATCCTCCCTTACTGGGTGAATCTCTGTGGAAGGATCACCCACAAGAACAAGAGCCAAAGGATCCTGTGGAGCCCCTGCTGGTCCCAATGATCCACAGGGGATTTTCCAGAGTAAATATCCATCAGGTCACAGCACTAATTTAGAGTACAAGCTGGACCAGAGGAGTTCTTTTCTGCTAGCAAGAGCTCCTGGCATGTAGATGGAAGAAATGACCACTCCAGTGTGCTTATTTGAATCTGCTACCAGTGGAACAACACATCTCACTTCAGGATTATTGATAAAAGCAAATGATTCCATATAATGGCATGTGAAGGATCTACTCACCACAGACTGTCTCTGTGCAGCAGGGGTCTTCCAGGCGCGGTTTTATCTTGCGCACAAAGCCTTCTTTTGTGCAGTTGATAGGTGGAGATTTAGCACAAGGGCGGGGAAAGCAAGAGATGTTCAAGGTTGCTTCATCACAAGTACAGTATTGACAATCATGTTCCCAAGCCTCTCTAGGCTATAAAAACAAGAGGGATAGCAATTCAGAGAGCAAAACCTGGAAGCGTTATATCAATTATTGCCTGCTGCAAGCCAGTGTAGGACTGAGTTGACCTAATTTGTGTAGGAAAATTGCTGTTCAAATCCCTAGAAGGGAACAGTAAGAAAAAATGCCATTATTTGCCACCTTCTTTTGGAGGTTTATGTATTTCCAGGAGGAAATCCTGATAGTTCCACCAGGAAACTGATTCCCACAAACTGATCTTTCTATTTCTGTACCTCAAGTAATTAAACAAGTTCTGGAGTTAATAAAATCTTCCGATTTCCTCTCCACTGTCATTGCAGTTCACTGTTAAGCTTAGAATTAAAAGAAACAACTTATGCAGTCATTTTTGCAGAAGGGCACAGAACACAGATAAACTATAAGGACAGTATTTTTATTTCTCTTACCTGTTTCACTGACCCATCTTGTGCAGTGCAACCTATAAAATTAATTAGATATAACTTTAAACATAACTCAGTCAGGAAAAACAACAGAAGCAGAAAAAACAGGAACAAAAGGAAGGTATTGAAATCTGAGAAACAGACACAAAGATAAAGAGAAATTCAGAGTGCAGAGTCTAAGCACAAGTAAACACAAAAATATTTTTGTATTATTCTTTGTTCTTTTTAAAGTTGCACCTTTCTGCAAGTAAAAACAGGCAGAAACTCTCAATCTGGAATGCTTCCAGCCTCACCAGAAAGGGTCAGTAAAAGGCCTCCCTCATTTTCTCTGTATCTAAAATAACCCCCTTAATGCACACTCAATAGTCAGGCTCTTACCCCCACTTCCCACAGCACCATTTATACCATTTCTTACCACAAACAGACACACAAATGCCATCATGATCATTCAACAGAATTTTTCCATCAGGACAGTAGCATCCTTCAACAAACACTGATGTGCTATTTTGGGAGGGAAGGGTGTCCACAACGACTCCTCTGCACAATGAGAATATAAATGAGAAAGAAAAACGTAGCCCAGGGCTACTTAAATCCCAAAGGAATGTGAACTTCAAACTTCCCCCGCAATTTTCACATTATGAACCTGAAAAAGGCCTATTGGGAAATGACCCACCTGCTGAAGCAAGTGTTTCTTTTTGCTTCCCCGCACGGCTTGTACACCTGATCCGGAGGACACCTGGCCTCTGCGGACATTGCAACACACAAGTTAGAAAGCCCAGACCCATGCACCCTCCGATGCAGGGACACGAAGGGACAGAGCGCCCAGGCTACCGCAGCAGCCTCCGGGTCCGCACAGCCTGGCAAGGGGGTCCCTGCAGCTTTAGCAAGAGGGGCCGCTGGGGCCAGCGAGGTGGAAGCGACCGGAGCATGGGCTCGCCCGGGCAGGACAGGGCACGCAGAGAGAAGCGGCGTGTTGCCATCTAGTGCCCAAGCTGTGGGTTTTGCACCAGGTCTGAACTGGAACAAGCTCTTTGGTTTGTTCCTGCTTTTTCTCAGGTGCAGAGCAGCAGGGGAGGACAGAGCAGAGCAGACTTGCTTCACACCAGGGGGTGTTTTCCAGGCTTATCTCGCTGCCCATTGCCAGGCTCTCAGCACTCCCATTCCCAGGCTCACCGCACTGCCCGCTCGCCAGCCTCCTCCAGTCCACGCAGACCCCGTGGAGCCCGCACAGGGCCGCGTAAGTCTGCATGCTCTGGCACTCGGTGCTGGGGTGCTCCTCCGAGCACCCGCTGGCCACGCACGCCTCGTAGTAGGGCTGGGGGGGTACCACGCCGTGGCACTCCGTCAGGGCCCTTCACAAAGCAAGGAGAAAAACCTTGGGCTACTTCCAAGGAAGAATTCAACTCACAGCCAAACCATCCCCCCACCCCCAGGCAAAGCCTCAAGGTACAACTACAAATTGTTCTCATAGGCAACAAACCCCCACAGCTTAATAAAGAATGAGCTTTACCTGCCATTATTTACAATGCTTTGAAAGGAAACAATATTATGTTGGACTGCTACCTGCAAAGGCTCCTGCACAGCTCATAGCTGTAAGTCTATATACTGACATTTTTATGCTAGCATGTTTGAAAAGCCTTCTTTAAACCACAAAATTATTTTTAAAGCAGACATGCATTTGCTTACTATATTCCGGCTGTGTTTCATATCATTCAGAGCTTTCAAATATTGAATTATAGCTACTTGGCCTCTCCAGAACTGACAGCCAGAGGGAGGGCCAAGCAGCAGACACTGTTAAGAGGGGACTGATTTTGCTGATGCAGCTGAAAAATATCTGTGAAGCTCAAGAACACACACATCAGTTCACCGCTCTGTTTCACAAAGTATGCAAGACTTTGTATTTTCATATCCTAGAATTAGTTCACTCAAGCTAGTTAGTGAAGAATGAAATTACCCTGTGGACTTATTTTTCTGATACTTCTGGGAGTTGTCTTACCAGATGATTTTACACAGATTAGAAGGCACACAATGCTGATGATACTCAATCTTTGATGGTTGTGAGACACCAGGATTACAGTATCTGTTGGTAGGATATGGGACTTTCCAATCTAATGCCATCTCTTTGAAGGACTCAACAACCTCACCACTCCTCTTCATAGCATCATCAGACTTCTGGTTGGTGCAGGTACCTGGTTGCAATATAAAATTGACAGTTCAAGGTCAGTTGAAGCTGAGAAAGCTGCTTTTAGAGAAAATTTGGGGGAAAGTTCTCCTCCTTGTGTGAAGGCAGCAATATGTGGGGTCCTGGATAAATTCACACAGACTGTTTCCAGGAAGAGAAAGCTTGAAGAAACAGTTTGCCAGCTACTCATGAAAACCAGAATTGATGTGGTGGTTGATACATTTAACCTGGTGGCCAGAGTACCTGAGATGGCACAGAACTCTACATTCTCTACATTCCTATACGAAGTAGATATGATGAAAAGGAAGGGCCTAGAAAAATTCTATCCCCAACAGACTGTGAACAGAGAAAGGATCTGATTTAAAACTAAATTTCCTGCCAGCATCTTTCCATTGAATAAATTAATTAACATTTGTGAGAAATAATGACGTTGCAAGAATTTAGAGATTTTACATGGGAATTAGAGATAGAAGGAGGAAAATTCAGAGCATTAAATTCTATCAGCTGATGAAGACACTCACCACAGAGTCCCATGGTATTGTTATAAAACTTGCTGAAAGGAAGCTTTATGTAAAATGCAATTCGACTATAGGAGATGTAAACCTCTAATTCAGGTATTTCAATTATGGTGTATAGGCCAGAACTGGTTATCTTGACACCATCCTTAAGAATGTCTGGAGCAACTTTCTTATCATCAAACAAAATCTAAAAATAAAAGAAAAAAAATATCTTTATGGATATGCTTTCATTGAGTAAGGTACATGATTAGTGCAACTGGAAAGCAGAGCAGCACAAATTCAGACCTTTGGTGCACCAAATGATGTCTGCCTGTCAAAGGCAGTGATTCAAGCAATTGTCTAATATTCCTTTCTAATATGTTGCAAATTATATTTGAATACTCATATCAGGACTAAAACCACAATTTTCAGTTATGTGATCATTTCCCAGATCTTTAGCATAAACAGATTTTATTGACACTAAGCAATAAAGAGAGAAGAAGCAAAGTAATTGCATTTCTTACCCACTCCATATTTTACAAGCTTAATCCTTTGTCATGACAGGACACTTGGCAGTATAGTAATATAACTACAGCAAAATAATTTTGAGAATTAATCTAAACACAATACTTTACCAAGTTTGTTTCTTTTCCATGTTCCCTTGCTTGTGTCAGAATAACAACAGAGTTGGAGTAAAAAATGATAAGGGACATTGAACAAATTGCTCCACTAGTGGCAGCACAGTAGTAGTTGTCTATGTGGATCCGGAAGTTGTGAGAGTCAGGATGAATTGACTTCACAAGGACATAGGTGCAGTTTTCTTTAAAATGGTAGTATGCTCCATCAAAAGTCACATAATGCTCATTTCCCCATCCACTGCAAATACCTAGATGACAGAATGAAAGGCTTCAAGTTTGACTTCTGACTACTTGTAAGTTAAAGCTGTTTCAACCTTTTTACTCACTTCCAGTTAGAGACAAAATATCCAGTTTGATAAAGAAAAATTTCTCTAGCAAGGACATCTGCTTTCAACAGGCAAGATTTCACATGGGATTTCTGTTCTGTTGTATCCTACTGAATGGATATGAACATAATATAGATGTTGACCAGACAGACTTTTCTTTTTTGAGGCCCAGCTGAACATAACATAAATTTCAGGAATTCTTCTGCCACTTACACTGACACTCAGAGACTTCACAGCAACCAGTTTCATCGGAGTGGTTTGTGAAGGGGAAGCCATTGACACAGAGTTTCATTCGCTGAGGTGGGCAAGTCATGACAGACAATTTGATATTGTTTCCTTCTCCCAGGCAAGTGGCAGTATGGCAGTTTCCAAAATTCCATGTTTCATTAAACTATTGATTAATTGGAAAAAAAAAAGAAAAAAAAAAAAGAAAAAAAGAGGAGAGGCAAATAAAGTAATGTAGTAATGTGATAAAATCTTTAAAATCACACACAGCAAATACATTCCATTGAGTTGTCTAGCATGGCAAAATTTACCCTGGCTCTGGAAACCAGGCAATATGAACCAATCAAGAGGGCCACTTTTTTAGGTATATATGTATATATATTAGGGTGTGACAACTTCTGAGGGTAGGATGCTGCCAGATGTGGCTTCCTAGTCTTTGTTCAGCTTAGGTAGCTCTGCTCACATAAAATCATTTAGGTATTTCAGGTGAACAGAAGAATCTTCAACTTATTCTTTCAGTGGGGGTTTCTGGCATACTTCTAAATCATCTCATTCAGCCACAACTACAGTCCAGCTGTAGTGCTGGATACCAGCATCAGAGGAAAACACCAAATCTTGGCTGCAGGAAATGCATGACTGGTGGAATGATAAATAATGAAACACATCTTCAGAGTCTCTCACCTTTCTGGGAGGAATGAGTGCAAGACAGTCACTCACAGAAGTCCTTGTGGGAGCAGGTACTTGGTTTGTTACAGCAGGAGCAGGTGTTGGTGGACAGGTTTCAGAATGTGGATCACAGACCTTGAGGGTCTCAGTATGACCAGTTTTACACTCTGCCCAAATTAATTCAATTTGACATGATTTATTGCAGACAGAGTAACCACAATGACCTGATACATTCACTGGCAGAGAAACATTTTCTCCTGCAATGGCAAAATCGAGGTGTTAGCCTGAGGCCTGATCACAGAGCAGCTGCATTCTCAGCCCTGCATTTAACTATCTGTACCCAACAGCCATGCTCAGGGGTCAGTCTGTCTGCAGCTCCTGGGATTCAATGGCTGAACTGGACAGCAATTCATCCAAATGGCAAAGACTGAGGGAGGGCCACAAGGCCTGATCTGAAATTCTGCTCTTAGGTACATTGGAAGGAATTGAAAATGAGTATAAGAAGAGACAATACTGAGTACATCACCAAGTGCATCTGTTCTTTACAAATACCAGGAGATAAGTGAAGCAGGAGCTACTAAGAGATGAAGAGTCTTTCCTCCCCTGCTTTTGGAATATTACTGGGAGTCACAAGCTCCTGTCCAGCAGTTTGGGATTCAGGACTCTGCTGACATCAGCAACTGCTGCAAGTTTCCTTACACCAGGGGTATTGAAACCAGAACAAAGTTATTGGATATGGGAGAACTGTAGTTCTGAAAGTGTTTGCTACAGTTCAAAGATGTAACTACTTCTGGCAATGTCTAACTGTGAAAGGCAGAATGAGCACTTGCTGAAGCACTTTTATCTATCAGTACATATTTCCATGTCAATGGTGCAGAAAAAAAATTGCATAATTTCTCACCCATTTTTATCAGTTTTCCATTGTCATTGCAGAAACAGGGAGTGGCTCCTTCTGATGAGGGAGGTGCAGATGTTACATATGGCATATGTGGTACTGCAGGAAATCAAATCAATTAGTATTTAAATCATCTACTTTCAGGCCCTACAACATCTCTTACATTCTCTACAACCACAAAAAAAAATTTTAAAAAAAATCTGTTTTTATCCCCACTACACTCTGTACACATCCACATTGAAACCATCCTCTGTATTTATAAACACTCTATTACATAGTGAAGTGCATACTACACACACACTCTCCCGCTTCTAGTTATTTTTTTCTTATACAGAATACAATAAACTTCCCTTCTTCTGTCATTTTTTTCATTCCAATTTAATGTTTCTAGACCTGCAGTACTTCACCTGACTTTGGAGAAGTGATTTCCAGTGGCACTCCATTCGGATTTTTACTGCTTGCTTTCAAAGAAGCTGTTGGTTTAAATAGAGACAGATCATGTATGCATTTTACTCTGCCACCTACAGAGTGCTTTCAATAATCCTTCCTTTTCTAGGTATTACTCCACTGTAGTTATTCCACTTGTTAATATTTTCAGTAAATACCAAACACACAGGCTCACCATTAAGTATTTAGCTCTTCCACTCACATGAGCAGAGAAGCTACCTTAATTTTCCTTGTTGGCTGTGGATAATTTGCTACCAGGATAATACATATTTTTTTTAGCCATTTATTTTTATTTGTAGTAATCATGTGGCAAATTTCCCACTTTTATTTATCTTCTTTTTGCTTCCTATTTTCTACTTTTTCACTCTGGAAAATCTCTTTTGAACAGAAGTTAACTGCCAGGAAGTTTTATTTTCATATTCAGTAACCCATATGAGACTCACTTATTCCAATGCAGAATATGGTACAATAAGAACCACAGTGATAAGAAGGAGAAAAACAAGATTTAGAAGTTTGAAATATTAAGACTGACAACACCAGAGTGTCAACTGTGATATGTTTAAACGTATGTAAAAGTTGTAAGGAAAATTGCTGAATCTTTCTATTCTCTCTTAACCTCACTGACAGTAAGGTCAGCAAGAATCTATAAAAATTACACTTTTGGTCCTTACCACAACACCCTCAAGCTCTGATCCCTCAGTTGTGAAACTTCAACAGTCTTAAATTTGGCTCTTATCCTAGACATGCTTTTTCCAACGAGTCTTTTTCCAAGACAGATAAATCTTATTACCATTATGAACTTCTACAGAATCACCACCAAGCCCCTTATCAATCTAGTACCTTGTGCTGGTGTAGATGGAGTTCTGCAGGGGGTAAGGGTTTTAATGATCTGTCCATCAGGGCCACAGACAGCTTCACCACACTCGGTCCCATACATGTGGCTGTACACAGTTTCATTTAAGGTGTAGGTCTTCCCATTGTAGCAGCAAAGACAAACTGAGGCACCAAGAGAGAAAATGCCAACAAATGGCAACAGAGGACACTTGCAATATAAATACAAGTGAAAAGCAAACTAAATTCTGAATTTACCTTTCTGAAGCTCACAACATCAAACATGAGTTATCTGTCAGAAAAGCTTTGTCCATTTCTGATAGTAAAGATGCACTAGAGTCTATCTCATTTATTTAAAGTGTGTTGGATTTTTCTGGTTGCTTGTCTTTCTTGGAATCAGCTTGCATAGAGGAGTAACTGGTTGGTAAAAGCATCAGGACTGGTACTGGCCTAACCCAGCCTGGATTACCTGAGAACTCCCTCTAGGCAGGGAGTGTGACTGGAATTACTGTCTTTCTGAGTGCCAAAACACTGGCTCAGGAGGTGTTGCACAGCCATTTCCATCCACAAATGAGAATCATGCAGTGGTACATGAATCATTTAAATATATGAGAAGCTCTCCAGATTTTGGAGACTGTACATGTAAGAACCAAAGGAAGTGCATCTGTTACTGTAACAAAATCAGCTAAACTGTAAATATGTTATCTACTGGGTCACCCTCTGTTTTGGGATGAGGTTTCTCCCAGATATAGGAATGAACTGATACTGTACCTTAACCAAATCTGTCTTCTAGGCACACAAACATGCATCTGATTAGATAGGTGTCTTAGTTTATTTTATTAAATGAATGTCCAGGAAACAGCACTTCTACAAGATTTCCCCTGTTCTAACTTCTTAAAAGAGGTATCATGAATAGCCTGCTACAGACTACTATCTATCTGTCTTCACTGACTACCAAGGAATTAGAAAAGTCGAAAATTGGTATTAACCTGGGTAAGATGAATCCTACATATCACACCTATCTCCTTCCTCCCCATGATTATCCTTTACACAGTTCTTGAGGTCAAAGGCTGCATTCTGCTTATCAAAACATATCTGTGCTGCTGTGCACCCACTACCTGTCTGGCCTCCTATTACCAGTGTGTTTGCAGTAACATGTGATGTTGGGTTGTTTCAGTCCTGCTATCACTCAATGCATGGTGAGGGTGGTGAAAAGTTACCTTTGGAGTCTTCAGCACATAGTTTCTCTTTGGGATCGCTGAAGATAAAGGGTAAAAAAGAATTGTTTCATTGAAATGAATTAGTATATGGAATAACAGTGTCTGCAACTGTATCTACTTTTACAAAAAACCTACTCCTGGATTTAATGGCAATTGCCACTGCCTATAAACATTAACAATATATCTTCTAGTTTGTCCTTTCCAGTCCTATTCTACCTTTCTCACCATCAACTGACCTACCATGAAGTGCAGTTGGAGAGGGAGACACATTCTCTGCTCTCCTCATCAAAATATGGCTTGTCAGGACTACACTCTGGGTAACAGCCTGGAAAATTGAACAAAGTATTCTTAGTCTGAAAGACATAGATACTGAGAAACTCATAAATATCTCTACCAAATATAGATTTGATCCCCAAATGAATGTGATTCCAGTATGAATGTTCTTTTACAATTATTTTTCCAAGTCCTCTTTTTACCTTTCTCCCCAAAATTTTAATTTACTACATTTGTCAACAGATAATTATTCTTTGCAAACTTATATTGAATGGTGTTTTATCTCTCCATATATTTAAAAGCAGCAGGAAAATGATGCTATGAATGGCACCATCACACAGGGGATTAGCAAGGCATGGTCAATGAGCTTCTTGAACAGACCTTTCAGTCACCTTGATGCTTCAGACATTTAAAACCAGACTAGTAGCTGCAACTTCCATAAATTGCATTAAAGTCAAGGAAGAATTACCTTCTAAACTGTACAGCAAGTTCCCACATTTCCCTTGTGGGTTCCTGCAGGTCCTTAGACAAGGGGCTCCACAAGGTTTATAGAACCACTCATGTTTGTCAGGTGGATTGTAATAATCACAGAACACAGCTGGAACAGAAGAATAAAAAAACATTTAGGTCTCAGACACTGGGCAGAGACTATTTTTAAATCCTGTTTAAAAATTTTTAAAGATAAACATGATAAAAAGAGCTTGTTCAGTCGCACATGCACAGCAATGTGAGTGCTCAGCTCTTCTGTATGCCCTGTGTAGCTGAGCACAAGGGGCGCTGCTTTCTGTGCGCATTTGAGAGCAGTACTTACGGCAAACGGCAGGGGTTCTCCAGTTGATACAGACACCAGCTCTGCTGCAGCTCCGCGAGTAAGCAGCGACTGAGGTACAAAAGCACTCACAGTCTCCCACACTGTCACAGCCGCAGAAGTCAGACACACAGGATTCATAATATGGAATCGGGTTCACCTGTCAAAACACCAACAGAGCTGTCACTACAGCGGTATCTGCTGCACTGTGTTCTAATGAGGGAAAGGGCTCTGAATTTCTGTCATGCACATCTGTTTCTGACAGACTGGGATTGTCATGAAGGAGCCATGATATTTTACAACTGGTAGTTTTCCATTTTCACCTGCCTGGTAGAATTGGAATCTAAATCTTCCTATTCTCATATGTGTAATGCTGCCACTTAAAAGCCTTCCCAGTGTGATTTCTGCAGGACTGAACTACGTTGTTTTGGCTTAGCACAACTACACAGTGTGTGCACTCTTCACCTGAGAGACAGTGATTAAGTGAGTATGAAAGGAAATCCTATTTCCAGTAAACTTCATGTCTCTTGTTTTTTAACCATTGCTAACATAAACTAACAAAGGAAAAGGGTTTTTTAAAATTGTTTATTAAAGTGCACTGAAGCTTTGTATAGACACTCTAATTAAGAAGAGTAGCTTTGTTTCTGTTTAAATTAATTCAATTTGTGACTCATATAAACCAAATAATTAATCTCTTTAGGTAACTTGAATGAACTTCCCAAGGATCACCATACAAATAATCCTAGACTAGCCTATCTACATCTTACAAATACCTTACTTTGTACTTGTGGTGGCCAACTGTTCTCTTTATTTTCAGTTGTTCAAAACAGGCACTGCTGTTTTGTCAATACTGTGCAACAGGATTTAACTGGCATAGCTGTGAAGTGAGGTTTTGAGAGACGTAGCTTTGTAATACTGTGTAGTAGCTTCAATACTAAAAATATGCTGCAAATGTGCTGCAAAACAGCAACAAATTTCTAGTGTGAAACTACTGAGAATGAGAGAACAGGATTACCTTGCTGTGACAAGCTTCAAAGATGTTACTCTTAATGATGCTGCAGTGCTTCTGCCCCAGGGCAGACTTGAAAGGCTGATCCACACACAGGTCTGTCATGTTTATGTTTGAGCAGGTGCTTGTTATTTTCCAGCTGTTTCCAAATTCCTGGATGCTCATCTCCATGGACTGCCCTCTGGTTGTGAAGTCATTCCTTGAGCGGCCATCAAAGTCCCCACAAAGACCACAGACTTTTCCCTGTGTAATTTGTGTAGGCACAGTAAATGCTTTGGTTATTTTGAGTGCAGCCCACTCTTTGACAGAAATAAACTATAGAACCTGTAAAGGCAAAATAGGTGCAAGTTTCTAAACAGACAGCAAAAAATGGCTTAGAAAAAGCTGGACTTCAAGTGACAGAAACATTCCTAATGTGTTACCGATACTTCTAGCCCCAGATATTCTGGATTGTTTTATACTGACTGAACAGCGCAATAAAACACAAGATATGTCTTGCTTACTGCTTCTTCTTGTCCACTAAACCAAACTTTTTCCAAGCCTTCTTTTCCAAGCAGTGCTTTTTAAACTGTGGCTCCAGTTCTGGGTGTATAACTCTGAGTTTGAAATCATAACTCCCAGTCCACCCCCCACTTACCTGGTAAGATGGTGCCACATGAACAACAACAGTAGTCTTTTGGTCCCACATGAAGTTCATCCCTTGATTTGTTTCAATTACAATATAACCTCCTCTGAGGTCCACTTTGTAATTTTTCTCAGCTCCTGGATCAGTGGCTATCTCCTGAATTCTTCCTTCCAAGAGCCTTATTTCACTGCTCTACAAAGGAACAGATACATTGCATGGAAGGAGGTCAGTTAGGAAAAGCACTGGCACTCTGCCTCTCAGTCTTATTTTCTGTCATCTTCACACTCCATGTTGGTAGACAGGTGAGCCACAGTCACAGATGCACAAAGCCTACTGTCACGAATGCAAACACACACACACACACACAAATGCACATACAGAGTGTTGTTGACTCCTTGCATCTTTCCCCTCACCCACAGAAGTGTTCAATCCATGTTAACACCAAATACCTAAGCCTTTCCCAACTTCCCTGCCCTAGCTTGCTGGCTGTTTGACTTCCATAGGTACTCTTTAGCAGCAAGTGAGATGGAATATAAGAGAATGATACAGTAACTACTACAAAATCAAGACTACAGCTCCTTGGTTATAACTAGTCCTAGACAAACCTCAAAAATCAATGTGATCTTTAGGGAGCAGATGGAGTGTGACTTCCCACAGGCGTTGTTCTGAATCACAATCCGGAAGGTGCCAGCATCCATGTTATTAGGGCAAAAATCCTTAGAAAAACAGATAACATTCTATTAGATCTTGTCAGACAACTAGACCAGTCAAGCATTTTTATTCTAAATAAATGACACTCTGAACTGACTTATTTATTCACTAAAACTAAAGGATTTTGGAAGAATCTGGTGGAAGATGACCAGGAAGCAGATGCATATTGGCCAGGATTTTCAAAAAGAAAAGGTAAGGGGGGAAATGAACTTGTCATAGCAAAAATCCAAAGATATATATTCTTAAATATTCTTAAATAGATATTCTTATATATAAAAATATATATATCCTTATATATTCCAAAAAAATATTTCCTTAAAATTAGCAAAACCAACTGTAATCTGGAGAATGACAAAATGTCTCACTGAGTGCTGTCCATAACATATGGCCTCACACCCTAGCCTCTGTGTGCTTCTGTCACAACAAAAATAATGTCAGTTTTGGACGGCTGTTGGAAATACTTTCCAATAACACACCAATTCTTTTCCTTGAAAATGTTGGAATGCTGTCAGGAAAGGGCAGTCCAATCAAGGACTTAATTATTTGGGATCACACAGTGCCCTCTTGTGTCACTTTTGAGAGTCAATTTGCTTTGTTTTATGTGGGAAGATCTCACTCTATCAGCTCTAGGTGCAAGAGGAGGGAAGTAGGCTTTGCTCATCAGTTTGGCTATTTTGCATGGGAATGCCTTTTAATTATCCAGACTGAAGCCTACAGTGTGGGCTGTGAAAAGCATATGGATGGGAAATTGAAAATAAATTGATACCTGAGCTAGGATATAGTCACAGTCTCCCAGGAAATCAAACTTCTCCCCATCAAAGCTCATGTAGTGCCCATTTCCATACACAGTGCAGGTTCCCTTGCAGGGATTGTTCGTGCAGTTCCACTGCCTTTTGTTGCAGGTGCTGGGAGGCAAAATACAAAGAATAACAATGTTTGTGTGAAATGTGGGCTTTCCTTAACCCCAAACAGGGGCAGAATAATTAAAAGGTTTGTTGTTTGCAGTCCCCTCTCAACTATTCTAAGATCATGCCATGAGATGCCATATCAATCAGAAAGTTCACGTTTACAAGCCAGACACATTTATTCTATTACTTTCTTCAAATATATTTTAAAGAATTAAGTCCTGGCAGCAGACTTAATGCTGCATGGTGGGGGTTTAGGAGACAAATTCAAGGTGAAAAACTGAATATTTCAAGCACGTCTGAATTTTAGTCCGTGAGGGATCATGTTGCAGTTCTGTTACAGTGGTATGAACATTGTCTCTGTCCTTCCTTGGGTCTAGTTGAGATGGAGAGAATTTTTTCTCCCTCAGCAGCCCTCATAGTGCTGTGCTTTGCATTGGCAGCTACAAAGGTGTTGGTAACACCCCAGTGTTTTGGCTACTGCTGAGCAGCACTCCCACAGCATCAGTCTCCTCAGCATTCTCCTTCCCACCAGTAGGCTGGGGCATGGATAAGGTTTTGGGAGGGAACAGAGACAGGACAGCTGTCCTGAACTGGACAAAGGGATATTCCAAACCATATGATGTCTGCTCAGCAATAAAAGCTAAGGGAATGGGAGAATGGGGTGGGAACAGAGTGGTGTATGTTATGATGTTTTCTAAAGCCCAACAACTTGGAAAGTGGGCTGGACACCACCTGCTGAAGGGAAGTGGGGGATAAATTTTTTTTTCCTTTTCTTCTGCACACAGACTTTGCTTTTGCTTTATTAAACCATCTTTGTTTTGATATAGGAGTTTTTTCCATATTATTTTCTCCCCAACCCTGTCCTGCTGAGGAGGGTAGTGATAGAGTAGCTAGGTGGCCACCTAATGTCCAGCCAAAGTCAATTCACCACACCTGACAAACCTTACCTCTAGTTCAGGAGGACTGTAGACAGAAGATTTAGTTGTTATAGCCCTGACACAGAAACTGCATTTTTTCCCCATGTGTGTCCTCTTCTCATGAGAAAACTAAACCCTCACTGCAATAGAACTTCTTAATGACTCTGTGAGCAACAACAGCTTATCAGGTTTTGACTTCACATGTTAAACTTGACTGCCTGTACCAATGGTGTTTAGACCAAAGTGTTTCTAGCTCTTATTTTCTGTGCATCCATTTGGCAGAACTATACAGTCTCATCCTAGCTATGTAATCCTAGTAATGGATAAGGATTCAAAGCATTTTACCCACCATGATCAGTAATAACAGTGAAAGCTATGGCACCAGAAATTTGAGCAACTAGAGTATTAATTTATCTTTAGAACTATGCATTTGGAAGCACTGCAAGTCTCAAGGGAGGGCCATTGCAATTCCTCTTTGACTAAATTCAGCCATTTTCCAGGGTTCAACTGTGCCCAACACAAACAGACTCAATTCCCCCTTATTGAATGAACAACCATACGCCAACCAAGGTAAGGTTGGTGTTTCTGAAGCTGAAGTGGGGAAACATGAAAGGAAGGAAATAGTTTGAAGATATTGGTGCTTGTTCTCCCCAAGTCCAGGCTCATGCAGCATGATGCAGAGAAATACTTCCCCTTTATTTTAACTAGCAGCCCAATGGCTCTCATGATGAAGAGGAAGGCGTTGAAGCACACCCTGCCCCATGGGTGCACTATGGATTGACAATTCTAACACACTTTGTTATAAAACAAGACTCCCTGGGATTTCATACCATGTGTTACAGTCCACTTTGATGGTTTCCCCGGGTTTATAGAAATGTCCTCCATGAACACATGGGCATTGATCTTTGGGAATACATCCTCCACTGCCATCCAATACCAGTCCATCAGGACACATGCAGCCAGAAACACATTCTGTGACATACTGCTCATTAAAAGATATAGGAGAAGACAACTTATTAGTGCACAGAAAGAACAGGGAACCAGCAGAGATGTGCTAGCTCTGGATGCCAAAGTTTTGGACTCCTTAATTCCAAGCTAGTGGAAATCATGCTATAAATATCACAGGTACATTGTTAGCTACAGCTGCTGTGCTATCAGAGAAGCAGCTGGTGTGTGCCCAGCATAGCATGTTCCCATCAGTGCTTGATGAGGACAATCCTACATGCACAGCCATGCTGTGCTGTGCCCCTGCTGGGAGATGAACTCCTTACACAGTGCATGTCCTGTGTCTTGCAGCTTTTCTGACACTCTGATCCAGTTGCTCCAGGACCTGCAGAGCTGCAGTTGAAGTAATACATAGGAGCTGGGCAATCTGCAGTAGGAGAAAACATGTCAAGAAGGTAATTTAGAGAGAGCAGTAAGGATGCCATCAGCAATTGCAAAACCAGCCAGAGGATTTCAGAGGACAGCTGGTGTCTATCATTTAAAGTTTCTAACAGTTTTGCTTCTGCCACATAACAGTAAAGGGAGAAGAAGGCAGATAACTTCTAAGTTTTGGGAAATATCCTCATCATCTAAAGAGTCTAGTAAGTCTGGTGACATTTTACAAAGACAAATGTTATCAATAACTAACACATTTCAGGGAGAATGGAAAAATGTACAGAATACTGAAATGCTACAGAACGTGAGAGATAAGACAGAAAAACATTATAAATACTGGCTGACACTATAATGCCGTTATTTAACAAAATCTCACCTTTTACCAAGACAGTTTCTCCAATGCAGTCTAATCTTCCTTGAATGCATTTGCTAAAGAGATTCCATAAAACAAAACACATCAGATCTTTGCACTTTTCTCCCTCACTAGGGAGAAAGACACTGCAAAGCTTCACTTGTCACATGAATAACAAATTCCTATCAAAATGAATATTTGTTACAGCTATCAGTTTCACAGACATGAATTACCATCCCCAGAAGGAAGATTAAAAGACCCAGCTCTTAAAATACTCTTTCTTCATCTGCCACTGGTTTATTGTGTGTTTTCCCTAAATCAAGTTTTTCCTAAGCATCCATTTTCCACTCCATGAGATAAGACTAATATTTCTTAAATAAAAGATCTCTTAATTTACTAAATGAATATGTGATTAGAAAATAGTCTAGAATCCTCAGTTGGAAGCCAGCTAGAGAGAGAACATATAAACATCTAAAGATAATAAAAAAGCCTTCCCCTGCTAGTTGTTTTCACTGGTGCCCTAAGGTAGTTGAAAATGAGAATAATGACAATGCAGATGCAAATTAATGATATTATTTTTAGTATCCTCTTCCCATACTCTCCCCCCCTGCCAGTTTCTCTCTCTTTTCTAAAAAATCAGTTTAAAAACTGAGAATTTGGTGTTTTTTTCATGGACCATTTTTATTTTTTAAATAGTATGCAGGATGGTGTGGTGGTTTTCACTTTGTTTTTTCATTTCAAAGCCTGAAACTCCTCCAAGCCTTCTGTCTTCTAGAAAACTTGCTCTCACTGTTTGTGGATATTTTTTACACAACAATGAACTCTGCAAGATATAGATTACAAATATTGTTCTCCTTAACATGTTTTCAGGTTCTTGCTTGTTAGCAGGAATATGGGATCTTAACATTTGCTGTGGCTGCACTTCCTGCCAGGAAAAGATACAATCTAAGGAAAAATTGCCTGTAAACTGTAAAATTATGCCATTCATAGATTGGAGCAGAGACTCCCCCACGAGCCCTGATGTCCCCAGGCACGGAGCAGCTTTTGCATCATCAGAGCAACTCACCACATGAGTTTATCCTCTTGGAAGGAGTTGCCAGGCTGAACAATCTTGCCTTTGTAGTAGCAGGGGCAGTCATCTGGAGCCACACATTCCTCCTCATCGTTAAGGTAGGTGCCTTCAGGGCAAGCACAGCCCTCCATGGGCGCAATCCGGACCTTGCACAGCGGGTCAGGTTCATCCAGAGAGCGGCAAGACTGGTTACAGTACTTCACACTGTAGCTGTAAACCATAGTCCCAGGACACTCCTCAGAGGGATCTTTGCAAGAGAAATAAAAGGGTTGTATGACCTTCTTTGTGCAATCATCTCTCATGACTTTAGCATGCCTTTCTGCACACTGGTAGCCATAAACCTGCTTTTATGGAACTAACAAACCTTATCTCCTAGGGTTCTGGGAGAACCTACTTGCATAGCCTCAACTATATGACACTGAACACTGAAATACTCAGCAGGGTGTATATTTTTTTAATTTCCTATCTTATGCCAAGAACTGAAACCAAGAACTTCTGACTTGATAAAATTCTATTTTCTCACCTTTACCAAGGATTACTTTGGCTGGGAATAACTTAAGAAATGACCATATTTTGTAAGAGACAAATTTTGACATTAAATGGCAGTGACAAGGAATTCTGCCAATCAATTCATGCTAGCAAGAAAAGGGTGTTTCAGTTCTCACAGATGTCTTGAAGAAAACTCTTCTTGTCATCCTCTGGGGAAATGAGATACAACAGTTTCTAAGATCTCTGAACCAAGCAGGTAAGTACTGAAATCTAAAGAGCTCAACTAGCCCTGTAAGACAGTAGAAAGCTGGTTAATTTTCACAGGCTGACAGTATACACTACCAACTAAGCTCTGCCATAAAATCTGCAGTACTGATCCATAGGGATGGCATTAAATTTTGTCAGGAAACATCACCCACATTAAGGCTGCATTTTTCAAGAAAGTCTGGCATCCAGATTTCTTTGAAATTCAGTGAGAACTGGAGATCTAGTCCTCTTGGGCCTCTTTCTAATTCTGCAGATTTAACAGTGCAGCTGTTTTTCAGATGCACACAGATACACTAGAAGGTATAGGGTTGTTGATCATGGGCACCTGTGCTAATCAGCATTGCTGCAATGCTAAGAACTTATCAGCAATAGGTTTCATGCTTAAATAAAGCTCTGTATGGTTTTCCAGTCCATGACCATGGCAAACTTTTTTAGATTAGTTAGTGTGCTAGGCTTGTGTAAACATTCAAAACCAGCACCTCTACCACCACAAACCAGTTGGTTTTCTGGTCCTAGCCGGAGCAAACACAATATCCCATATTTATCCCATATTTTATCCCACAATATTCTCCTACTTTTTATTCTTTGAAGATACAGCAAGTGGTATTTGTAAGTCAAACTAGCCCAAAAAAAATTAATAAAGATGTTGATTTGAATTTACATATGTCTCAATAGTTAGCTATTAATGCAATAAAATAATGTATTTACTTTATCCCTTTAAATTTTCATAGAGGAACAAGATCACTTTTGATGAAGTGAGACTAGTAAGACAAAGTTTATTTGATTGTAGTTCTCATGGTCACATCTAAGATGAAAAATCATAACCAGAGGCATGAGTGCAGAGAACATGAACATAACAAAGATACCTTCAAGCTAGCTTGCACAGGGAGCTCTAGGAAAGCAGTGCCAAGACTGCTCACCCCAGTGATCTGCTGGGCAACCAGCAACTCCAGTAATGGCTCATGCTTCTGCTGAAGAGTGTGTAACAGGCATGCACAGGGTTTAACTAGCAGGGTTTGCTTGTTTAACACATTCTGCTGACTGCAGTGCAGACATCTGCTTGGGATACAACCTGCCTTGGATGCTGCCTGCAGCTTGGCAGAGTGAATGCAGCTTCAGGAGCTGGAAGTTTTTCCAACCCCTGCAATGGGACAGAACACAGAGTGAAGGTTGTGGCCCATTTAGTCTTTCACTTATGAACAGTGAGTCACAAACAACCTTACTCTTATCACAGCCATGTTCCCAAAAGATTATTTCTTCTTAAATAAGGCCTAAAATTATTGTTCTGATTAAACCATCAGCATTTTTTTCTCAAGGTTACCTCGCTGTTCAAGTCAATATTACTTACTGTGCCTTAAGAACACAGATTTCAGCCAAACCCATGCTGTGAACCAGTCTTGATTTGCCATTAAAAAATGCCACTAATTCTGTGCTGGGAACAAAGCTTTCAATAAACAGCGTCTGTGTCTAATGCATAACTCTGCAGGATTCTAGGACAATTTACTAAGGACTACACTGTGTTCCCTTGAATTATTTCAGCACAGGTTTGTAAAATTGTTCTTATCACAGTCTTAAATGCCTCTGACAATGCGTCACACTAGTTACATTGTTTGCCTCTATTAAGTATCCCAGCTGGCCCCTAAGTCAGGCAATTATATAGATCATAGCTGCATCAAGCTCCAAAAACATAATCATTGTTATGTTGTCTGTTCAGATGTGCAATTAGTCAAGAAATCCATAAATCTATTTTCATGTCAACAAAGGCAAATCTCACTTAAACTATCTGACCATCAATGACAACCTGGGAATGTTGAAGCAAAATTCAGAGTTCAAAATAGTGAATTTTATTCTCAGATCTTATGCCATCTTATAATAAATTCTCGCCAAAGGAAAATACATACATATGTGGACTCTGAACTCAGGATTTGGTGACAATATGTATGTCCAAAAAACTTTGCTCATTTTTAGGTAATCCTGAGCTGAAAATGCATTTAAAGATTTTCACATTCTCAGATATCACGAATATATATTTGTTTAAGAAATTACTATTTTACTGTAACTTTGAAAAATGTGGTTAATGAGAGTGATGTCATTTGTATTGTCTGGAACAAGAGGACTAAATATAATGCAAAAAAAAGGTATTAAAATTAAAATACATGAATAAGCCCATGTGTTCAAAAGTAACCTAATTTCTAACTAACCCTAAACTAAAATCAACCCTAACTTCTGTTTTGATTTGAACAATATGCCTTGTACTATTTTGCTTCTCTGAGTACTGAATTCACCTAAGATTTCAGATGAGGCATATGCATTGTAAGAGCTAATTTTACAGAATAAATTCTTTTTCTGTTAAGGCTCTCTAACTTGATGACTACAGACAAAAGACACTGACTGCCACAAATGGGGCTGTCCTGAAGCTGTTGCCCCACATCCCTACCCAAGGAATTTCAGTTCACATACCACAGACACCCTGCCTCCAGCCCTGCAGGGACACGCCTGCTGAAGCACAGTCTCTGGAGTAAGTAGAGAGCACACTGCACAGTGCAACTTCACTCTTCTCAGCATTACAAGTGTCATACATGCATTTCTATAGGACAGAAAAGGACATGGGTATTATTATGTCTAGCTCATAGAAAAAACAGCAAAATGTAGTAATTCAAAAAGCAGTCAACCAATATATTTTTTAAAAAGTATTATTACCAATGAAACTTAATATCTCTATGAGAAAATGTATGCTAATGAAATACTATGCAAACCTGAGAAACAGCAAGTCAGTTACAGAAACTGCAATGACATTATGTCTAATACTCATTAACAGATTAATATTAAAAAAGAGGCACATATAGTTCATTAAAACACTAAGAAATGTCTATACCACCCCCCCATGAAGATGTAAAACCTAGGACCTGTCAAAATATATCCTCTGAAAATATTCCACAGTGATGACTGGCACTTTGTGTACCTCTCTAGTAAGCAGATGAGATGCACCCAATGACATGACAGGTGCATGACAGAAGATGGTTTATGGGGAGTCCCATATGTAATGGCATTTTAAGAACTAGTTATGTAAGTATAGCTGGAATTTAAAGCTTGAATTCTTTTAACTGTGTGGGCTGTACAAAAGAACACAGATACAGCTAGTCA
>VWYI01046409.1:91678-106152 GCA_013399455.1 Anthoscopus minutus | reverse complement strand
ATGTATGAAATGCAAAAATGTAATGTATGTAAATTAACTAATTTACATAGGTTTTAAGATACTCCTTTGAGATCTTTTCCTCAAAATCTTAATTTACATTTAAAATATGTTCTACTAATAGGTCAGCACAAGAAAAGCACTTACAGCAGGCATTGCAGCAATGAAGTTGAACAGGTATTTCTTGAAATCTTTTCTGCTGCGGCCAATGATAGCACTGTAAATGACCACCAGTTAAGAGTCAGTTACCAAAGCAACAACAAAGTATAAACTTGCATGTCTTAAGTAGATAAACTCACATAGAAAAAAATAATCATGGAAACCTGTAGCATCATCTGTAGGATCCAGTCTGACACCCTTCAGTAACCCAAGTGGCAGACTGAGCAGTTACCTCCTGTCTGCTCCTCTGTAACTGCCCACATTAAGGACTCAGAAATTCATGCTTATATCATGAATATCAGTTCTTTCCCTTCTCTGCTTCCACAGATTGTCACAAGAGAAACAAACCAGTCCATCCATTCTACAAAGCACCCAGTGTCTCAACTCAAACACAGTATCATTTTGAAATTTTTTTTTTTTATCTACCAAAATACAGTGATACCTCCCCAAATTGCAACATCAGTTTTCCAACAGTTTTAAACAAGCAAGCTATAAAATGTCTGAATATACATTCTGATAGATGACTTCCCCTGTTAAACACATGAGAGAATGTTTAAAAATTCATGTATAGGTACCTTTCAATGACTGTTCCATTTTGAATCATCCAAATATCACAGTAAGTGCGGACTACCAGCATCACAGCAATAAGCAGCAAATAACCTGTCTAGTACAACCACAGAAGTGTAATAGTTAAATAATGGCTACAACTCAGCATTTTTTCCAGTAAGTCATCTAACTGTATCTAACAGAAAAGTATTACTCTGCTGCCCTAGCTAATGTAATATTTGCTTATTTTGCTGGAAGCACATTAGCATACAATCATTTTAATAAAGAACCAATACATTTTTATGGTGAAAGTTTGCCTTTTAAAAAGCTGGTTTTGGTTGATACATATACTGGACACACATTATAAGATGGAGGATTGCAGGAATAACGAAGTTATCGCTATTCTAAAATATCTTTCTGCTATAAGGTTGCCAGAGACCTCTGAACATCATCTACTTCAACTCCCTACTCAAAACAGGACCACTAGTAACCAGTCACCAGTCAGACCAACACTGCAGACAGTTTTCCATCCACTTTCCTGTCCACTCATCCAGTCAACTGAGTTTGGCTATCAGGGTATTAAAGGAAGACCTGATATCAAAGTATTCTACNTCACATATCACCTCAGGATTCCTTCACAGAATCACAGAATCACTAGGTTGGAAGAGAACTCCAAGATCATCAAGTCCAACCCAGCCCTAACACCTCAACTAAATCATGGCACCAAGTGCCACATCTGCTCTTCCCTTATCCACACAGTCAATTCTCTCATCACTGACAGCAATTAGGTTAACAAGGCATGATCTGTCATCAGTAAATCCAGGCTGCTTGCAATGACTTTTTTGTCTCTGTGTGGCCACAGTTAGCTTACAGGAAGTTCTGCTCACAGTCTTGCCAGGAATATGATGAGGCTGACCAGCCTGTAGCTTCCAATAAACTTGTTTACAAATACGGAAGCAAGGTTTGTGGTTTTTTGGGACTATCCATACCCTCTTCTAATGGCCATGACCTTTTGAAGTTGATGAAGGCTGGCTCTGTGAGCACTCTCACAGGCATTTTCATCCATGCACCTCCCTTAGCTGGGCTGCTGACAGGCTAAGCTGGCTGTCATGCTTGCTCTACACTCTGCACATTCCAATTGACTGCTCTTGCACCAGACACATTTAAGTTCTTACAGTTTATAGCTTAAGTTCTGAGCTCAACTAATGCTTTGGATTTTTTTTTAATAAAAGTGTCCTGGAAAGCATGAGAAAGATGGAGGCACTGATTTCTACACTGCATAGCTTTCCTGAAATGCTGCTGACAGACTTTTTCACAAATTCATTTTTTCATACAGGCTGGCCTAGATATAAGTTCTAAATCAAAATAATGAATGAACTGCATCCTATTTAAATTTAGGAAGCGTTTGCACACAGAAGTGTACTGCCTCATATAAGACAAGCCCAGATGCCTTCTTAAAAGTTATGCTATAGCAGAGGTTATCAGCTGACAGTAAATGGCTTATCCTGTAATTGAAACCAGAACCTTCAGTGATATAACAAATGAGCATAACATAAACTTTTATATTGCTATTTTAAAATACATAGCACAATTTAGTCCTATTTAAGTAATGTATATGCAGTTGTTTAAATTCTGATGTAATTTCAAAAGAGACTTGACTCCAGCTTTATTTCTTCATTTATCACTGCAGGCAATGCTTACCTCTTTGCAAAGTGTTCTAGGGACCATTATTTTCAGGATGCGACATATTCGTGCAATGAACACTCTGTCCACCATTGCTCGCTCCTTCTTTCCCTCTTTCTGCTGCACACAGAACAAAACAAGAAAAGTGAGAATTTTTTGCATTATTGAACAGTTGATGTGATATTTTCCCTATCCAAGTCACTTACAGCTACCTTCCTTATGCAGAATTTGCAGTATTTCCTGCCAACTTAAGACTTGCTCAGACAAGTTAAATAAAGAATTGGGAGCTATCAAAACAAACTGCAATAGGAAGTAGCTGCTATAAAATACTTTTTATTTCAATTCTGTGTCAAAGATGATATACAAACAATTCAGTCCACAGATCTAAAGTACATCCAGTTGCAACTTGTAATGCAAACATCTTTTAATATTGTTTGTCTCTAAAAGTCACCATCAGCCAGTACTTTTAAAGATGCCTTCCATTATTTATCTAGACAGTCAATGGTTTGAACTCTTTGTACAGCCAAAACTTGCTTCAAGTGAAACCAGCATTTTTTTATTGCTTTACTTCTACAAAATGGTGTAACACACTCCTACTTAGATATATCTAACAGACTTAAAAGCTCTCCTGTACCCAAACACCTTTTATTTGAGTCAGTTCCATTTGTTCACTCCATACAACCCTATCCTCTGTCCTGACTAACCTGAATACTTTTTAAAAGATAATGGTCCAGGTTTCTTTTCTTTCACGTAAGGACATGACAGAAGAATTCAGTCCTGAAAACACACCAAAAGGGCACATGTGTACTTTGAACAAGTCCTGGCTAATCAACATAATCCTGCTACCTTTTCTACCCAAGGCTCACATGAACCATGCTCTCAATGCCTACTGCAATATTACAAGGTAGACAGGAAACCTGAAAAAGATCCACTCTGAATGCTGTGTGGCAAAGCCTACACCTGTTTTTCATAGCATGAAGTCAACATTAGTCCCATCCTTTTCAAAAACCTATGTGAACACAAGCTATGAATAAAAATTCTAGCCAAATAGGATGCTAAGTAGTAATGATTGCAACACTTTAATTAAAAATTATTTACACAAAATCCAAGCAATCCAAACAACCAAGACTACTGTCTAGTTCTAATGAAGCATGATCCTACATACATTATTGCTTTCCTGTAATAGAAATTACTCACACAATGTCTGTTGCCTACATTTCCAAATGACTAAAATATGTGAGCTGAACCTGTTCCTCCCCTTTTCTATATTCAGCCCCTCTCCATTTCTATATTTCTGTGTTTCTAGGCATCTTCTTGCCTAGAAGGTTTTTTTCCCCTTAGACTGTTAATCCCATTCAGTATAACTGTATCCAAGGTGGGTAGGAATAAGAGAAAGATATTTAAGATTTTTACAAATAGGTATAGCTATCCAAAGGACAGGTGTTTATGGTAGATAATACAGAGAAGGTGTGTTAGAAGCTAACATGATGCTTGCATACATCTCTCAATTTATCCAATGCAAGCCTTTTTTTTTAAGATTTCAGCAAAGATTAAAGTACATGGATCTATTCATATCACTGTAACAACAGAACCACAGACTCTGCCTTTTGGTCTGTTATATTTTATTTGAATATAAAACAAAAATCTTAGCTTAAAGGATTTAGTATATCCCTTTCAAATAAATGAATTAACAACACACAAAAGATCAGGTAAATGACAAACCTCCAACCATGTTTGAAGTAGTTTCTAATTTAGAAACTGTCAGACTCAACATCTTGTTCCACACCTTTTTCTTATACTTAAAAAATAAATACAAGTTATACCAAATCTACACACAGCTGTTTGTTTCTCTCTATACAGAAAAGCTTACAACACAAGNTATGGAGTCAAATTTCAGCCTCTTGTGATTAACCTGATCTTCCCACTTGTTTTACTAGCACAAGTCAAACTATCATTCAAACCATATTTGCACCATAGCCAAGATTAAACTACAGTGATAGGAATTAAGGTTTTTTAAAAAATCACATTTATTTAAAATTATTAAAGAATATTTGACATGAAGAAAGAATTACCTCATTATTCTGCAATGCTTGTTTTCCACTTCTTTTACTGCAGAGAAAAGAAAAGAAGTATGTATTTGTTATTAACACACTTTTCTTTGTCTTGATCTCTACACACAAAAGACAGAGAGGAAATCTTGGGATTATATTCCTACCTATTTCTTACAAAGCAATACGGTGTCTTCAGCAGCCACCTTCTATATCAAACCTATGTGCTGCATTTATACAGCATGTGTAATTCCAGTGAAACCCTACTCATTCCAGCAACCAGTTTGATGTAGGAAAATCAAGTCACCCTTTCATCTCCCAAGTTCTGCTTTACCTTGGCTTTGTACCACGAATTCCAAGGGTTTTTCTGTTTCTCACATGTACTTTTACAGGCATGGCTACATGGTTCCACTGACCACAAATGAAAACTACACAAATGCAGATTCAGCAATCCAAGCAACCCAACTTTGATGTTTCACATTATCTAAGTAAGCCAATCAGATTTGTTTTGCATTGTATTTGACTTCAAAATAACGCATTTACTACACAGAGAGATTATTTTTTCATAAAGACATGCTGCAGGGGAAAAAAAGCCAGCTCCTCTGAAATCAAGTTCCTGCAAAGATGTCCATTAAAAGGGGAGTTAGTTTTTAGTCTATTTTCCTTCCCCTGCATTTAACAGAGCAATTAGTAGAAAAATATTTATCAACTGGTGCTAAACAAACATTCAAAAGCACAATAGTATTATTTTGCCTCTACTTTTAAGAAAGAAAAGCTGACAAGTAAGACAGTTATAATTTGTCTTCCTTTTGGAACACTCAAGCATCAGACCAGTACATGAAGCTGATTGGAAACTCTACATAGTTTAAAAGTAGCCAGCAAGCGTATTAAACTGCAACTTTCTTAACCATGATATTAAAACACTGAGAGCAAGCTGCCTTAAAACTACAGCATTCATACACTTTCAAGGCAGAACCTAGGACACCAAAAGAAAGCAGAAACTATGAAAGGCACTGCTCCTTCAGTCTACAATACCAAAACAGGCACTAACTGCCACACAACCAGCTATCCCACAACTTCATCAACAGCACCATTACACACTTGTGTTTTAAAGCTCTGCCAAGAAAATATCTAGCATGAAATCGTGCCTATTTTAATTGATGATGACTAGAAAGATCTATAAATGTCACTGACCAATGAAAAAAATAGTTACTATGAAAGGAAGAGGAAAGGTAGCAGAGGAATATGAGAAAATAAGGGAAGGAGGAGACCATGATCTGCCAGTTTAGCAAGCACTTAATTAAAGGTAACAGAGACAGAAGTCTGAGAGAAGATAAAAATCTTGCAAGACTACTTGTGCAAAAGACAGAACCAAGAATATGAAGGGCAGCAGGAGCCAGGCTGGGAGAAATAAAAAAAAGTTCAAAAGATATACAACATTTAATCAGGCTGTGATGGAAGTGTATTTGTGGAAATGGTAACAGAGTATAAAGTCTAAGAAACTGGAGACTTCATCCTGGTGATGCAAAAACAATGTACTTCTGGTACAAGAAACTTCAATACATCTTATCATTCTTCAGAGTAGAAAAGGTTGACCTATATTTTTAAAACTTGAATATGGATCAGTCCAATCACATTTGGTTTGGCAGTAGGAGGAAAGTAGTATTCTTAAGCTTGAATAAGTAGTTATCAAATTATGTGGGTATTTCTCTAGATGATTAATGACTTGTCAAAATATAAGATGAAAGCATGATGCTCTTCCAGACATGCTGTAATATTTCCTGTAAGCTTTACTGCTTCAAGTTCTGCCAATGTTTGAAGTCACAACACTCATAATACACAATTATTTCAGCTTTAAAAGGATCAGAAGTGAATATATTAATAGAGTAATCTATTAGGAAGATAAGGCCCAGAATTATTCTGGCAGTTAGTTGAAAATCTTTGATGTATTTATTGATACATTTTTCCTACAGCAGCTGCTGAGAGAAATTGAGCAGATAAAATTACTGACTGAGCTGAAACTGATTATGCATTAAAGAGAAAGAAGGATTGTACAGAAATCAAGATCTTACATTTAATTATGAACTCACACTTAATTAGCATTTGTATTTATAAAGTTTAAGATAAAACTTAAGCATTTGTAAATGTAAGATCTAATGAAAAAAGAGGTTTAACAGAGTTTTGTTCTCTTTTTCTTAAATAAATTGTGCAAGCTCAAAACAAGACTAATACTTCAAAAAGAATGGAAACAATCTTAAAATAGGAAGTCTAGAAGAAAAAAAAATTAGATGTGCCCACATACTTCTCATTTTATTTGCAAATAAAGACTGCCATAGTTCTGCCTGAAATAAAACCTTTCCAGTCAATACCTATTGGCACTACTTCAGACTCCATTGTACTACTATACTACATTCTCTTTGTGAGAATGGTGGTTGCACTCTCAATGAATTTAAAGACTAAATAACATCCTCAATTAGTCAGCAAGAATACAGCAAGACTATCTGGTTACAGCAGAGAGCTCTAACACTTGGAATAGATTCAAGCTCCCCATTATTCCAGATCTTTCATTTACTTAATGCTGGAGCATCACAAGCCTCAGTGGTGGAGGCAGGTAAGGGCTCCACACTGGCCAAGTTCTTCACTTCAGGTAACTCCTCTGGTACAGAGCCATGGCTCCTTTGTGCCCTCACAGACAAGGGGGGATGGCAATGAAAAGGTTTTTGAAAAGGGTCATCCAGACAACGTATAGAAAAAAATAAGAAAAAATACAGTAATAAAACATCTCTTAATAGTAAATCAAAAACAGTGGAACTTCTCACCATATATTTTCAAGATCTAATTGCACAAAGCCCTCAACAAAGCAGTCTGAATTGAATGTGTAAAATTTTTTTAAGAACATAAAGAATCTGGAGGTATAACAGAACACACATCACCCGAGGAAGTTTCAGGAAAAGCAGCATTTCAGATGCAGCCTGCTACCCCTTATTTAACTGTACAGGGCTTTTACAGCAAACATAGATTTAAAAAGCAGAGAAAGGTGTCAGCAGTATCTGGGATGACACAATTACACCAAATTCATACATGCATGGTAACTGGATACCAACTCTCTAAAGAGAAGTAAATAGGCAAGTAATTACCCGGTAGACAGGAGGCAGTGCAACAAAACACCTTTCTCCTACACTGAGAACCAGGATCAACCCAAACCAGCAAGACGTTTTAAGGAAACTAATAAAGTTTCAAGACTCTGTACAGGCATTTGACAGCTAATCCAACTTCAAGGGCACTATCATAGCACAGTGGGAAGGAAGAAATCATGCAATTCCAGTCTCCAAATAAGTATTGGTCACAGTATTCACTCTTTTGACTCTATTTACATACCAGTGAAGCTATTGTCTCTAAAGAAACATGAAACAATAGAGGTTTTTCAAACAGAATCATTCTCAACCCTACTGAAGAAGTGATTTGAGAAACTGAAAAACCTCAAGAAACCCGAGTCTTCTTACTGAAAGGTCTCAGGCATACCAGTTCTGTGGTATTTAATAGCAAACAGGAAAATGTTAAAGGATCACTGTCTTTACAAATATCTGTCTCCATCCAGAACAAAGTTCAGAGAAATCAATCTACACTGAGCTAAGCATAACGGGGAATTGCAGATGAAGAGAGTGATAAGCAAGACTTGCTGTTTAAGGACATCTGATGAGGAAGGGCTTTAAAATGTTACATTGTCCTTAACTGAGTACTACCATACAAATTTCAAGTCAGGCTACCTTCCTTCTGTAGAGTTAGGATGACTTCCTTCTGCTCAACACACTGCAAAGAAAGAATATCTGATTTAGGATCAAGTGTAGCATTTCAAAGAGTTTTCACCTCTAGGCAACCTGCAGACCTTATGTGCTGGAATGACACTGTGCAGTTTTCACAGCTTCCAAAAATCACACAAAATGAACAATTTTGCAATAGTTTGTGATTATTTGTGCAGTTTTCAGGTTAGTTTTGGAGTCAAGATACTACTGAGATATTGTAAAGACAGAATAAAATTCAAATGACTAAAGATGCAATGCAACAGTGTGAAGAAATAACAGCTATAGTGAGAAAAGTCTGCTGTAGCTCACTGGCAGGCGGAGTTTCATAGTGCGTATCTCACAGAGGGGGAGAGAGCAACAGTACAGTTATTTCAGGTCAAGGGCAGCAACCTTACTCAGAAGCCTGAGCACAGTCCAAAAGCATGCCCATTTACACAGTCCACTCTGAGCACACACAGAAACCAAGAACACAACTTTCTTGGCTCTAGAGTGGTGGCTAGTTGCAGCATAACCAAAAATAATGTCAGGGGAATGTATTCAGGCAAGCAAGAAGGAGACTCTGAGAAGGTCACACAGAGCTATGCTACTGCAAACAGGAGCTCTGCATTGCTAAAGCTCAAAAAGTTTCCACAAACCCTTTGAGAAGAAGATAACAAAGCAGAACTGCTGGAGAGTAAATTCTAAGTTTCAGTAGAAGAACACATCTCAATAATATATCTTATATATAAGAAAAAACCTTAGCATTAATAATTTTGTCTTAAGCTGTGCTTGGGCCTGAGCTGTGGTTGAAGATCTCCCTCATGGACAACAGTGGAAAAAATTTCTAGTTAGCTTCCTAAAAAGTCAAAAAAATTTTACACTGTTACACACATTTATACTAGATCTTACCTTAGAAAGCAAGCATTTTATGCAAGCTAATTAAGAGAGAAACCACTAATTAGTTAGCCAGGCCCCAAACAAAGGCAGTCTAAATGCTAGGATTAGGGCTGAGTCATCTGGTTTCTGTCTCCATACCCTCCAGCTGAAGACAGGTTTCCTGAGCCCCAGGCAGGTTTTTCTACAAGACTGCATTTTCAATGTATTTTCTAGTAATTGTATCATATATTTAGTTTGTCTTTTTTTTTTGTCCCCTTTTTACTGCAAGCAGTAGACTGGACAGTCACATTCACATCCTGGATAAATTTACTTCAATGTAGTCAGCATAAAGTTGTTTCTGGTACCTGCCACCTTTCCTCCAAGTAACACAGGTTCCTTTTAAGGCTTTTACATATACAAAAGCAGTCTATTCATCTGTAGCAATATAATTTCACCCTTCCTGTCAAACAGCTATGACTCAACTAGAACAGGTCCCTCCATTTAAAGTACATTGGCAAAGCCCACCTAAACATATTCAGATCCTAGAGAAATTACACAATCTAACAAGAGAAGAGCATCCTAAATATACACAAATTGAATAAAAATGCATCATCTGTTTCAAGCTACAACTACCACTCACTATCTTTAAAATTCTATTTTATGTTTTAAAGCAACTCCAAACATTTGAACATGGGTCTGTCACCTCTAACTGCACTTCTGTCAATCACTGTGTGACAGCACTTCTGTCACTGTCAAACTGCAGTTCACAGGCTGTGCAGAGAGGACATAAGCAGTGACTTGTACTGAGTGAGTGACACGTGCTGCCACTCTCAGCAGACAACGGCTGAGGAGCACAGGTTATGTGTCACACTACAGGAACTGTGCAAAACCCTGTTTGAGATCCACTGTCTGCAACTCAACCTCTCTCCACTCAATGAGCCTTCCCCCTCAGTTTAGGCTTGCCTAACCTCTAAGGCCCCAAGCACACACTATTCTTGCTTTATTCATTTTTTTTCCCCAGAGGTGTGATGTCCCACAGGGTTTTCAGAAGATCAGTTTATATTAAATTTTGTCCACATCCTAGCATCTTCTTGGATTCTAATGAATGCAACTAGGTGATAGGAAAGGCCAGTGTGCCTATGAGCAGATTTTAAAATACTTTGTCACCTTCCCATACGCTACAAATGCCTTCCTATTACTCTAAACTTTTTATTCCCTTTCCCTAATCTTGCAGTTTCAAGCTTTTTAGCCTAACTAACTTCTATAACTTCTTTCAGACCTTCCCTCCAGCAGAAAGTTGTTTGAGACAAGTATCTTCTTTTTGAAAGTAAGTCAAGATCATTCTCTACGTGTGTTGAGTATTTCATCTTAAACTACATGGATACTCAGGAAAAATTCTTATTAGAGGAATAATGAAAAATATCCAGCTCCTTTATGCAACACCCCTTAAGGTTTTAATTCTGAAGCAATCAAATATTCTGTTGCTTCTTGTCTGAGGCAGGATTAGGGAAAGAGAATAAACATACTTTTTTCTGCATTATAAACCCAGGATAATGTAGTTTCTCAAAGAACTTCTCATGACCCTAAAAAACCCAAATACTACAGCTTAAGTCATATTTGCATTTAGATATAACAACTTCCCTCTTCCCAAGAGGACACAAAGTTTTTGTAAAGAAACAGACTTCTTGAGAGCAGCTTGGAAAAGGAACCAATTTTTCTCCATGCTTTACTCCAAGGAGGTAAGATGGAAAACTAGTAAGTTACTATAAGCAAACAGTTCCACATCACTCTATTTTGGAAGATTTCAGAAAATTGTAGTAAAAATGCATTGTAAATGGCAGGTGACACCACCTCTCAGTTCTGTAAAATCAATGAGCAGTGTAATATTTCTTACAGAACAACATCTGTGACTAATCCAGGCAGTACTAATTAAGTGATCTTTGACCTAGTAAGGCAGGTTGGCATGACATATACAGCTTAATTATTCATACATCACTATTTGATATGAGTTGTACTGAACCTCGCCCCTTTTGTTTGACAGCAGAAAAAGTAGGTGAAAGTTGCTACCTCTCCTTCTTGCTAACACATCTATAATGGATTTCTTGCTAACACATCTATAATGGATTATTCTATATAAAAACAAACGCATACAACATGAAGAGCCTGTCACACAGCTAGCTTTCTTGTTATACATTCAAACACATCTGATTTGCTATAAGATTTCTTTTTTCCCAATTCGTATGTTATTTTACTTTTTTAATTCAACCAGCAGCAGACCTATTGCTGACATTCCAACAAAACTTAAAAAGCACACAAAAAAATCAAACAGAAAAATGGCAGTTACTCTGGAAATACATGAAAGTAAGACATGAAATGTTATTTTGAACACAACGTATGTATGTGAGGAAGGAAGAAGTTTTGCAGGTAAAGTTTACAGTTGCACTAGAACACTTAATGATTCACCTGAATGTTAAGCCCACCATGACGCTGGTTATATTCAGGTCTGCAACATCTGCCTTTACAAAGCTCAAAATTACAATTTCACCTTCCAGAATTCAAGAAGTTGAAATTCACCTCACACTACCATGACACATTTTCAGGCATTATACACCAAGGTTAACAAAGTAATTCACACACACAACTAAATCACCACACATCTTTTAATCAGTTAACCTCAAGCAGTAGATATGCTACTAGTCCTCTTCCAGACTATCTAGACCGACAAGTTAAATTCCTCTCCCTAGGAATAAGTACAAAAATTTAGGACAGCCATGCCCTCCCATCTTCTTCCTCTTCCCAAAGAGTCAGAGATATACAGATATAGATGTTAAAGGATACACTAGGCCCTGCAGATATCAAAGGTTGTGCATTTGTTACTATATGTCAGCACCATATTCCAGCACAAGAATGCTGAAAATGTAAAGATTTGGCACAATGACAATCCTTTTCAAAAGTATGCTATAATTTACATTAGCAACAAAGCATGAAGAAATGAATGATACACAAACTAATGAGACTAAAGGAGGATGAGGCAATGGTAATAATCAGATGCTTTTGTCTAGGCTGGTGATATAGGCAATGTAGCTTACCTACTGCCTAGTCTTGATAGGTAGCATTCTGTAAGGCTCCTGGCAAGGTTTGCCTCACAAGGAAACATGGAGAAAAGAACGAAGACCAGTGGGCAAAAACCATCCTCAAAATAGCATTCAAGCAGCAGCACAGCTATTATTGAAACAACCGAGTGTTGGATGTTAGAGTTTGGAATCCATGGCCACAATACAGTACCAGCAGTAAATAAGACCTAAGCTGTGGAGGGACTCAAGAGTGTAAAACAACGCATACACACAAGCGAAAAACCAAGTTTGCAAGCATGGTACTTACTTTAGCAACTGCATTTCTAATAAATTCGAGAATGCAAAATGACTAAAGAAATTACAGAAGTAAAGGACAAGGTATCAGAAAGACTGCAGCGCAGAGAGAGGAAAAGGGACAGGTCAGGTCAGGCTCTCACAAGCCCATCTGTTTGCTGAATTAGCTGGAATGTAATTCATAAGTTATCTCCTCAATTCCCACTCATCTTGTAATAATATTTGATCCACCTAATATATATTAATACTTCTGATTTTTAACACTATACCTAGCAAAATTGAAGATCCACACAGGAAAAACACATTCCAAACAGTCTTCAGCATTTAGGCTAACACTTTCCACACACTGACCCTCAAGCTAATGCATGCATTGCCATTGTCAAGTCCTGCAAATCACCAACAGAAGACATGAAAGCAAAATAGTTTAATGGGGACAACCCAGGACCCAGGTAATATCTGTTTCAGGTATGGAGAGATTACTCTGGAGAAATTCTAGCCTGCTTTTATCAAATGAATGCTACTATCAGTGGGAATATATTAAATGCACTTCAAATCTACACAGGACCTGCATCTGTTTGAAGATGTGCTCCAATCTGAATGCAACCTGGTTTGTGTGCTCCAAGACCATTTCTCAATGAAGGCAGACCAAGGTAAGCATGGACAATTGAGATTCACTTTAAAAGAATACTCTTGGTCTGACTTAACACGTAAGTGCTCCTAGAACATCTGCACGGCCCAGCAGGAGAGAAAATCTGAGCTCATAATTTTTGGTGCCCTTCCATATAGCTTTTCCGAGTTTTTAAAAGTGGTATTCCACTAACTTAGGCAGAGATATTTGAAAAAAATCGCCCCTCCCTATGAGTTTGATAGAAGAGTAATTTACAGCCATAACCCAGGATCTTGTTTTAACTCTCATGCAAAAAACAATGTAAAGCAGCAAATGCATGACTTGTCAGCAGCATATCAATGTCTGCCATGTTATGCGACAGTTACCTAACTTCATGAAACTCTTACAGATATTGTGCATGTATGGAATTAGGTAAAATAAAACTGGATCGTTGCTTAATCCCAGGTATGTTATTACTTAAGTCTGTTGAGTAAGTCCATTTCAGTATAATTTTGTAGTGCCTACAAGATACCCAACTGTAATATCGCAACATACCAGGTCTTAAGTATATGGTTAACAACCTACAATCACAAATACAGTAAAACCGTGAAAGGACTGAGTCTGCAATATATTCTTCGTCTAACACACTTTGCGGTACCAGTGCTTTGTAATGCATTAACGAATACACACCCTATACCAAATAGCTGTAAGGCAACCTCAGAGAACATCACCAGCTTTGGCCACTTTGAAATCTCTGCCCGAGAATCTTACTGTCAGACACCAGCATTCAACCAACAGCTGAGTCCATTAATTGCCTATGCAAACACGGTCATCCCTAGAAGTCAAGTGTTAATACTCCTTCGTAGCCCGGAAAATAGAAGAATATAATTTAGGTGACAAGGCGGCGGTGGTTGGATGCTCGCAAAAGGGGCACCGACCTCACGCTGGGGAAGGCGTCGGGGGAAGCAGGCTGGCCCCTGCGGCCGGGGCCCCCTCCCGGGCAGAGGGCGGCGGTGGCAGTGCCCTGTGTGCGGCTCAGGGACGCGGCTGCCCCTCCGCCGGGCCCATTGCCGTGAGGGCGAGCACAGCTCCCGCTGCTTCGGCTTCCCGGCGCCGGCCNCCGCGCGGTCAGGAACTTGCTGTAGGCGGCCATGGCGAGAGCAGCGCAGAGCCGCCGACCGAGCGCAGCCGAGCCGAGCAGCCGAGCGAGGGATGCCGGGAGGGGGCGGCGCCGGCCGGCCCCGCGCCGCGGGCAGGACGGGCCGCGCCGGTAGCGGGTTGAGCAACGCCGGGCCGGTAATTACGGCTCCCTGGCAGTCCCTGCCAGCGGGCGGGCCCGCCGCGCCGGAGGGGAGGGGAGCAAGGGACGTTTCCTCCCGTGCCGGCGGGGCCGGGCCTGTCGCCGGCC
>VWYI01046409.1:66627-91650 GCA_013399455.1 Anthoscopus minutus | reverse complement strand
GCCCTCGCCCGGAGGTCGGGCCGAGCAGCTGAGGCCGGGCCTCCCCCGCGGCCCGCGCGTCGATTTTCCCAGGCACCTCCTCCGGAGCGCCGGCTCCGGTCATCCACTCCCCCGGGACTCTTTGTGTAGGGGTACAGTATGATTCCTGAGTGTGTGCTAGGAATCGCGTGTAGATGTGGTAACAAGACGGATTAAAAAAATATTTTTTTTAAATCAATAAATTTTAAAACCTTTTAAAATTGCAGAGAAACGTTGATGTAGCTTTTGCCACACGTTGTCTTTTTTTTTTTTCTTCCTCTTTTTGTTTGCTTTTTGCTTTTGTTAGTACCATGAGAGGAGCTGTCCGGCAGAGAGTAGAATGAGTTGTCACCCGTGTAGGTACAGGAAAATAATCCCTATAAAGGTAGAGCCACGCCAGGCACAGCAGGGGATACCAGCCAGCCTTGTCCCACAAAAACCAGTTATACTCGCACAGGTGCTTTTTCCAGCAGAGTTAATAACAGATTGGCATGTCGAGCTCTACCAGCAAAAACACCCATGCCAGCATAACTGTATTTACACCGGATCTTCCCCTGCGGTCATGTCCCTCAGAAAGATGCCTGATCATGTATATGAAGTGTCTGCTTTCTGTGGGAACTGGTCGGTCATATATTCAAAGCCTATATTGGTGCCATGGTAAACACTGAAATGGCAAAACAATTTCTCTGATTAAACTCAAATGCAGATGTATCCATTTTTAATCTTGAAAAATACTTTTAAAACATTTAAATACCTTTTAAAAAGAGTTGAATACCTATGAATGTTGTGCTTTTTTTTTTGCTGTAGCACAAGAGTGTGCACGTAGATCAGTGCATTTATCAAGTATTCCTATTTCTTCCAAGTATTTCTGCCTGGAATAGCAGGTTTGAAGCTGCAGTTTGAGAGATAATCCCTGATTATCACTGATTCTTCATTCCGAATCACCACATGTACTCTTCTTTCTTGCAACCCTTTCCCCATCCTTGGTATCATCAGGAATTTGAAAGCGAATTTGTGTTTTTGTGTAAAAGCTGGAGTCTCAAACTCTCAAATTGTTAGCATTTTTTTAGAGCATTAGAATCACAACTGTTGAACCTAGTTCTCTGCCACTTGTTCTGAGACATTAGACACATCAGTAATCTCCCTGTTTAAAATATGTGCTGTACATTGGTGATTTTGATGTGGGTGGGAGGAATTGTAAACTAACTATTTGAAGTGTTCCAGATCCTCAGGAAAATATATAGCAGCATTACACAGCAATTCATATTTTTTAAGATGAATGTTTGTGAAAATACCTTGGTTTTTAAAACCTTAGATACTTTGAGAGTATGTGACTATGAGAATCTAAAAAAGAGGTTCTTCTGGTATCAAAATAAACTTATTTTATTAAAACAACTTATTTTATTAAAACGTATTTTATTAAAATATTAAAATAATAAAATAATAAAATATTACTTTTATTAATTATTAAAATAATTACAATTTTATTTAAAAAGGAAACTTTCTACAAATTTTCAGGTTTATGAATCTTTGTAGTACAGTTTTGCTGCTACTTTTAATCTCAATGTCAACACAGAGATCAAGAATATTATACTGTCTCCTTTTCTTTACAAGTCCTCTTCCCTCTTTAATCTTAGGTTGGTTGTACCCTTCCACAGAAGCTGCTGTCTAATGCTGCCTGACTTTGTTTCCATGAACTGTCCATCAGCTTGGGCCATGCTGACCTTTGTTGTTTGCATGTCTGTGTGACTTGTGCTCTGCTGTTTGTCAGCTCAGTGTCCTTATCCCACTTTCTGACACTAACCAATGCCATGACCTAGTACATATTTTATGTTTCTTCTAACTTTTCCTTGAATATTTTCACGCATGCCTATCATTTTCTGAGAAGCTTGTCTCATGCATCCAGACGTCCACTTTGTCTTCTGCTGCCTCGACTCTTGAAAGCTGCATTTTTTTCAGAATAACTTTGTGAACATGATTGACAAATGAGCACTTACTTCAAAACATAAGATTTTTATTGATCCATTATTTCATCAGTTTCCAACAGCACTCATGGCTAAGCATATCCTTGATAAAATCACCACATGGTTCAAATGCTTTTGTGAGGAAAACTCCTTTTTTCCCCTTCAGTTTGAGATCTGCTGCACTTCAATACATTGCAGCTGTATGGCTTTCTTGCTATTGGTACAAGTCAACTGTCAGGGTTTTCCGAGGTGACAAATAAGAGCAACGTTGATTCAAATGTATCTCAAATTTAAAAGCTAGAGGTGGAAAGATAGCTTGGAAGAAAAAAAGTAGCAGTTTTGTTACCTGTATTAATAGTACCGTGTGCAGTTTCTTTGGTAATGGAAGGTCAAACTAACAACCAGCTTTTTAATACAGTTCATGGTATGGTTCAAACTTCTTATTAAGTAGGAGCATCCATAGCAAGCAAGCTTGCTATGAGAAAGTACAAATGAGAAAGTACACTCCGGAAGACTGAAGCCTGTAGTAATAAAAATGTTTACTATTAAAGTCTTAAATCACTATAATGGACATCAGGAGACCTCGTAACAAGAAGTGTTAGGCTGGGCTCCTGTGTCTGAAGTGTTAAGCAATGATATCTGCAGTTCTTCCGATTTAAAAAACAAAGTCTAACAATAATAAGCAGTAATAAAATTGCTAAACACTTCAGATTTTCAGTTCATGTCCTCAGCTACTATTGATTTTAGATTCTTGAGTTTTAAGGATTCAAAGTCAGAAATATAAGAAATTATCATGGAGTGAATATTTGTCCCACTAATAGTTATGTGAATACATTTTATTTAATGGAGTCTAAGTTCACAAGTAAGAAGTATCTCCCAGAACAGGAAGAACCTGTATTATTTGCTGTTGGCACTTGGCATAAAACACCCAGCTACATTCTGAGAACAACATGTCATCTAATAATTAAATGAAAAATCATGTTGTTTATTGTAGGTCCAATGTAACATATAAATATCATGAAATGCACTTTACAAATGTTGTGAAAGGTGGTAGAAAAATGAAATTAATTTGTGTGAGCTAATTAATTTGTTGTAAGATGCAAACTGTATCGTGTATGTTCATTAAGTTTGAAGGTGATTTGTGTAGTGCTGGGCTCCATTCTGCAGACTTACATTTGCTTAATTTTTACTTCTTTATAAATTCAGTAGGACTGTTCATTTTTTAAATTTTTAGTAAAGACCTGTGGTATTGAAAACTTAATAACTAGTGGAGCAAGAAAGAAAGTTCCAGGGATTGTTGTGGTCTTTTTTGTGAAATATGTGTTATCGCCTAGATACATCTCTTAGTAGTACAATCTGGCATGGTTTGCAGGAAAATTAATAAACTGTTAATGCAGTTATCAGCATTAAGTGATAAGGTTTTGTTGTTCTGCTGAAGTGCTACAACGGGGTATTTGTTGCTTGATGTTTCACAGAAGGAGGTTCTACATCTGAAGCTGAGCTACCTTATGTATCTATTCATATATGTGCAAATGTGTGTATATGAATAATGATACAGATTAAGCTCAATAATCTGATTAAGCCTTATTAATACAATTTATGGATGCCAACTGCTATCATTATATGTTCAGTCACTTTGTAGACCTTCAAACTCCAGTGCAGGTGAAGTAGTGCAGGTCTGGTATCAACCACTCAAAACCCATAAGCCTCCACCTCCAAATTCTGATTACAATGCAGGTTTGATCTTCAGAGGGGGGCCTACAGGGTGGAATTGAAATGGACAGAAACTTTCTTTGATCTACAGAAAGAACACCGAGAGAAGACAAGCTTCCATTTCTTTTTACCTCCTATTTTCTCTTCTTGTTCTTGCCCTTTTCTTACTCAGCCCCTGCATGCCCCTTAGACGACTGGGGTGTTATAGGATCTTTAGATGAGAGAAGTGAGTAAAATGTGGGAGTAGCATGGGCAGAAGATAAGGGATATACAGAAAAAAATATAAATGCTTAGATGTACAGAGCATTGGCTTTTAAATTGATGCTTACATACCATCTGTGCCATTACTACTTCACTTTCCCACTGATAGGGGTACTTTTCCTAATCTTTATTAAATGACCTTGTAACCCACAAGTGCTTAATTACTACACACAAGTCTACTTTGTGCAATTCCTTGATTTCTGTCTGTATTTTTGCTTTATATACTTGGGTTTTCTGATGTGACTGTGATCTAGCGTCTGTATGCTATACATCTATTTAATACCTCATGCCTTTACAATATATAAGACAGCAAATTGCTCTTTATAAGCAGAAAGTCTGGGTGAAAATGTGAAAATACACAGAAATTATTGTTATTATACCAGACTTAGAAATTACCTGGTCTTTCTGTGGATAGTACCAGATACTCTTAGAGTCTGTAGAGGCTCCACATATTTGCTTTCTGAGTGGATTTTACTCTGATTTCAAACACACAATTATTTCATTCTCATGTATGGTGTTTGACACCCATTCTAATTTTCAATAAGCATAGTCATTCATGTTCTGCTGGTCCAGGAAACACACCAGTATTGCAGAGAAAGAAAACACCTAATTTGTACTAAGAACTCAGTTTTATTTTCCATACTGATTTTGTTTGCTTTTGTTGTAACTTGGGTTCTGACTTCGACATTTACAGAAAGATATTTCAGCTGTTCACATTGATGCTTAGAATGCTGATATGCCTATTTGAGTCAGTTTAATTGGACAATCTGTGTAAAGTACAGAATTAGATTTTCCTCCAAAATACTGTATTCTGCATTTCTGAACAGTCTGTTTCAGTTATGATTCTGAGCTTCACTTGCCTACCTTGTTAGGACTAGGTGAGTGGGTAGAAAAATGGTAACTGAAACTAGATGTTCCTGTTTAGCTTGTTCTGAAGTGGATCAGAGTTCAGTTTGGTCTTGATTGCTTTTGGTGATCTGAAAGGCACGGTATTTCACTGCTCAATACTTATTTCTAGCTTATCTCAAATACTGTGTTGTTTTATGTCTAATTAGATACATAAAAATAGAAGACCAGAAGTCATTGATGTTAACTTTCTTATCATACCTAGAATAATGCTTGGTTTAAAAAGTGTTCCATTTTTCATCCAAAAGTGAGAAAAATGAAAGAAATTCTTAAGGAACAGTTTATGGAAAGGCAGTCATGAACAGTATCATGGATCTCTGCAAAGTCAAGCTATCAAGTTGGATATCTGAATTCAGTAATTTTAAGAAAGGCATTTAAAGTAAGGTTGTAACTAATATCTGTTTCATAGATAGAACTCTAATTTTTTCATTGAGATTGCCTCATAATTCCCTTATAAATATTGCTTCACAGCTGATCATATCTTTGTTCATTAATGCATTTACTGATATATAATGATGCAAATTTTCTGTCTCAGTTTATTATTATGTATTAATTTATTTAATACAAGATGTCATGCCAATGTGGTCCAATTATTTCTGAGAATGAAGCAATGGGAAAATATTTTTTTTCAGTATATTAAGACAATGTAACAAGCTTTTAGATCATTGTATTTTATCACCATGGTTTGCAACATAATTGAATTTGGCAGAGATTAACTTATATGAAAGACATGACTTTTGGAAAGCTATGTCATTATCAGTGTTTATGTCACAATTCCTTCTTATTTCAGGTTATGGAGCTTAAAGGGGTAAAATTGTTCAAAAAGGAAATAATATCTCTCTCTTGTATTTGGTCATAAGGTATCAGACATTAGGTATAAACCATAGTAAGTTCAGCCGACCCATCTTCCTGTTTTCCAGAAGCTATGACCACAAACACATATCATGATGACATGCTCTTTGAACAAATATAATTTGTTTTTAGCATTGGTAATGTAGAAAGAATGCTAAAAGAACAAGGATTTTAATGCATTCTATGTACAGATTTATTTGCTTAATATCAGTAGTGAGGGTCCAGTTTTACATTCCGCAGAACTCTTTTCCCTGTTGGCATACTCCTGAAAACTTGTCTCCTACTTCCTCCTATTACAGGAACTTGCAAACTATTTAGTATTAAGTGCATGGTCCTCAATAAAGTTCTGTGCTTGGTAAACACAGTAGTCCTTAATCATTGTTTCATATCAGTGTAGTTCAGATTTTTTTGAGAATTAAAGCAAAACTAGAATTTCTCCTCTCTATGCAATACTTTGCACTCAGACTCATTTACCATTTTGTTACACACTCACCAGCTGAAGAAAGGTAGATGAAGGTGCAGTGTTGTAACTTGGGTGGAGACAAGACTTAAGTTTTAGAAATCCATTTCATTATTTCACAAGTTGGCAATCATTATAGCAGCCCTTCTGATTCTGATTCTCTGTCAGAGCCACTGAAGATTCTCGGACTCTATTGGTCTGGTTTTGTACACTAATAACAGGTCACACGTGATATTCATGTAGCTTTATTGAGTAATTTTTTCATTTGTTCCTTCACACTGACAGATTACTGGCTTTTCAGAAATAGATTTGTATGCCTTCTGTGACATGTCTTGGCTTTAGGCTACCAACAAAGCTGGAAATTCCGGCATTTGTTATGTTCATGTCCCTCACAGCTCCTGCAGCTAAGCAACCTGCACCACACTCTAAAGCAACCATGCAGCCAGCATCTGTTTCCTCCCAGGTCATATTTGTCAACCTTACAGGTCATGTAATCCAAGGCTCTGCAATCTTTCTCCATATAGATTGAGCAGTCTGTTGTTGATCAAGCACTGTGCAGGCTCCAAGGCTTTTCCTGCAATGGGTGTTTGGGGCCAAAATGCACCTTGAAATGGTGACTGAGTATAGGTAACTGTTTATGACTTTCAGAATTATCCTACTGATCTGAATGCAAGCAGATAAAACTACATTAAGAATTATAGGAATGCATTAGGATGAGGCACAACTGAGTGGAAGAGAATGAAATGGCTTGACAAGAAATCAGTGAAGAAGGGGTACAGAAACTGGAGTGGCTTAACAAGATCATGTTTAGGAAAGGAATCTGATCCATGTTGGGTTTGGAAGGCAGTGAAGAGAGGACCTAGAGACCAGTTGCACTAGGAGATTACATGGGTTGGGCAATGATTCTGGCATTGGGAGGGAATTAAATGATTAGACAAGAAAAGCAGAGGTAGATATATGTTGCAAAACAAGAGGGTGACATTTAGAGCTACTGAGCAAAGGAGGGATTTAGAGCTAATTGATTGAAAAAGGCTGAAAGAAGGCAACTTAATGAGGTGTGGAGTGGGCTGCACCAGAAGCCTGTGGTAACTGAGCTACCAATTTTTGTTAGAGGAGATGGGACAAACATGGTAGGAGAGTTATTTGACAGGGAGTTCAACTTCAGTTCTTAGAATCATAGAACCATTTAGGTTGGAAAAGACCTTTGAGATCAAGTCCAGCATTAACCCAGCTAAGTCTACCACTAAACCATTCTCCCTAACTGCTACATTTACATTTTATAGTATTTTATACATTGTGTGTGTGTGTGTAAATATATATATATACACACATATATATTTTATAATCTTTTATATACCTGCAGAAATGCTTAACCACTTTTCTGGGCAGCCTGTTCCAAAGCTTGATAGTCTTTTCAGTTAAAAATTTTTTAAAATATCCAGTCAACCTCACCTGGTGAAATGTGATGCCATTTGCTCTCATCCTATCACTTGTTATTTGGGATAAGAGACCAGCAGGCACATTGCCACAACCTCCTTTCAGGCAGTTTCAGAGAGTAATAAGGTCTCTTCTCTGCCTTCTTTTCTCTAGATTAAACATCCCCAGTTGTCTTCTTGCATGACCCTGTGCTGGGTTCTGATGGGACAGGTAAGTAGGCTGTTGCCTTCAGGCCTGCTCTGTCACTTACTACATATGAGGCAGGAGAAGATGGAAAGAATGACAGTTCTACAGCTGAGGCAGATAAAAGCTGATAAGATTATCTGAAATACTACTTTAATTCTGTCACAGAATCATTGTAGTATGCTGCCCAAGTGGAAGTTATCTAACACATAGAAAGTTGGCCTACAGTTGCATTTTCCCCCATTTTCAGCATGTTTATCATGAAGTGCACCAGGAAGGTACCTGCAGAACTGCTACTAGAAGTATTTGCAGAAGTGCTGTGCTGCTAAGCAGTTGCAGCTTAGTGGAGCTTTCTTTAAACACAGTGTTTTTAAAAATAACTAGCATTGTAATATACTTTTAGATTTTGTATCATCTTTTGGCGGTATTTATTAGGTCTGTTGCTAGTCACTGATTGCAATGAATTCAGTATTACAAATTAATATTAATAGCTGCTACTCACTGAATGAGACAGCAATACTGTGATAAAAACCATATGAAGCCATATAAATAAAGGTTGCATCCTGATAACAGCCTTAATTCACGTTTCTTGGGCAATTTTAGACCACTTCTGAGGCAAACTTATTCTGGACTATCCAAGAAGCCACACATGCAGAATCTATCTGCTTTACTTAGCCACATTTTCTGCTAAAGTGTGTTTTACTAGTGCAAGCACTGGCTTCCAGTAGTTGTCCTAACTGAGATGTTGATATTGATCCATAATCTTTGAATGTGAAAAGTCTTCCAAGAGATTGGATCTAGTTGCTTTCCTCCTCTCTCAAAGCATCACAGAAGGAAAATGCTCTGCTAACAGAGTAGGAAGCAACAAGGAAATGTGTGTTGTGAACAGCTGATACTTGTCTAGTGATGAGAAATAGAGAATGCAGTGGAACAGTACAGAAGGCACAGAAATGGTGAACCTTTAAATTTCATTGAGGAAATCAAATGATACTTTAGTTCTCTGTGTTGATTAAAGATCATAGAAACATTAAAAAAAAAAAAGACTGGAGCATACCTTTGGGATCATCCAGATGGTCTTTAGCATAGATGGTGTAGAATGAGAGGAGTGAAGAAGGCCAGGGAAACAAGGTTAGTTATTAACATAAAAATCTCTTAATTGCATGAAACAAGCAGGAAAAGATACACTCCTATTGTACTGTAGAAAAGGTAACAAAATGTGTAATTTAAGAAGTAAAATTCAGAAATGTGAAAACGTGGGGATTTTGTTAAATAAAAATAGGATCAATAACAGTAGAGGAAGAGGCAAAAACCAGACCCCTGAAGAATCTTAAGAAAATAGTAAGATTTTAAATAAATATGAAGCTCCTCTTCATGAATATATGTGGAAAGAGGCTGCCAGTCTTCTACTTTTTTTTAAAGAAAGGATGTTATTTTTTTCTTCAAGAAAGAATGTTACTACTACATGTTATTACTAATACTACTATTTATTAATATTGCATATTGTTACTAAAATATGCTAATAATAATTTTTGCTACTGATGTATTACTTATCTTACTGCTAACAGGAATTTTTAGTCTAACTCATGTCCTCTGGATTTTAAAATTTTAAACTGAATTTTTTGAGAGATCTGATGGATATAACTCTACAAATGTGATATCATCAGGATAGTTGCTTTAATGCTATACAGGCCAGAGTTTTACAAGTTTTTGAAAAAAATAGTGGAAGTTTCTGTAGGTATATGGAGATATATATATGTCTATATGTCTATATGTGTGCATGTGTATATCTATAAATATATCTAAAATACAGAAATTCATAGACACACTTTTTCCTTTTATGGTACAGAAAATAATTTAGATTTTTACTTTCATAGGAAAACATAAATAGTGACGTTTTATCTCATTCTAGCAGAAAGAAGAAAAAAATTACTCTTTGGCCTTAAGGGATAAAGTTGCATGTCTCTAAACAACGTGAGAAAATTCTCTGTTCCTTCCTACAGAGAGCTACACCCTAAGCCACAGCTGAGAGCTCATCCTCTCTGCCTGCCAGCTAAGGCAGTTTATAAGGTAGAGCAGGATTCTTTGCTCCAGCTCAACAAGACTGAACCCAGATCATCCATCTTAATGCAGATCATATAAATAAAAGATACATGGTTTGAATATTAAGTAAATAATTGTCCAAATTACATCATTACAATTCAAAACTCAGCTGCCAATTGCCCTGTTATCTGAAATGAGAGTGACTTTTTACCATCAGTAAAGACACGTTTCCTTGTTATTATCACAGCTTGCTTAATGCCCTGAATGTTCACAAGCTGGTTTATTTCAGACTAATTTGGTGGGAGTAGCATAAACAGGCAACAGAAGTAACCAAATACTCTATGGATCAAACCTCTAATAGTTGTGTATAACTAAGCAAAAAGATATATAAACTTAAACCTCCTAATTATTTTGCTAAACTTAGGTGGGCCAAATATTTGACCTTCAGAAACACCTGTGCCCTAATTTTGAAGATTGTTACATATTTCCTTTTGTAATCTAGAATTGTAAATCATAAGGGCTTGACTCACATGGCTACCTGGGTAAATGAGAAGCAAACAAATTGTGTTGTCTGGACTGTATTGTTGAAATACCTTCAGACCCAAGAATACCTGCAGTCTAGCAGGAAAGGAGGGTGAATAACATTTCTAAAGGCAGGCAAGGGATCAAGGCATGCAAGTACCAAGTAGCCCTTACAGGCACATTTTGCAAAGTTTACTTCAGGTGCCACTGAAATTGCTGTTTCTCAGGTGGGCACCCAACAGGCTCATCTTCTGTGCCATCTCACAGCTTAAAGAAATTGTTCCAATTGCAGGGGGACCTTCACGTTTTAAGAAACATATGTCTCTGTTTTTCCCAAGGTTTTCTCAGTAAGAAAAAACTGAAGCTTTTGTTCGCAATGGAAATAAGACTTGTGTAGCACAACCAAAGCTGGGGCTCTCTCTGCTCTGAGAAGAGAATATCTGTGAGGAAAAGATCACATGCCTGAATTATGTAGGGCTCTAGGGAAAGCAGAGCACTGACTCCTACACTGGGTGAAGGAGGGAAGTAGTAATTGAAATCTAAGAAGAGAAGGTTAAAATGAGCAACAAAAGTCTGGAGAAGGATGAAAGAGAAAAGGAGGGAGATGTACAAATGTAATTTAAAGTCATAATAGTTTTTCCTTGGAAGTTCCAGAAGTGGATATTGGAACCTCCCACTTAGAGTACCAAGCCTCAGACTGCAAGTTTATTTCTTTCAATTGTAGTCACATGAACAGTACCTCACTGGTTCAAAATAATTTAATTCATCTTCCAAACCTTTTGCACAATAATCCAAACTAACCTTAATATTCTCCTAAACTTCTAGATTTGTCATCTGCCTTTTGAACACAAAATGCAATTTCACAGTGAACATAGTGTCAATATTTTGAGTATATTTTCACTTGTGCTCTTTGAAGTTGCTGCAATTCAGTGAAACAAGTTGCAAGGGAGCTATTAGAAAAGTGGAGCAAATATAAGAATAAGGATTAAAGTGCTCTAAGGTTTACTTTAAAGCTACATAATTTTTATCCTTCAGAAGTATAATGTTATAGTGTGTCTTGTAGAACTTCATTCAATTTCATGCCTCAGTTTCTTGGAATTAACCATTTTCTGCATTATATTAAGAATATCTTCAAATTTTTTTGTCAATAGACCACTGGTAACATTTGTGTAAGGTCATTAATGACTACATCAGATTCACCATTAAAAATCATTCAGTACCTGACCACTTTTACCCAATTCTTTCCCTGAATTATAATCCTTATTAAAAAATCAGCTTTCCCAAATTAATTAATAAATTTTTAAGTAGCACCATATATTGCATTTTATTAATATTCACTTCAGTCACATTGTGTGACAACGCTGTTTGCCTAGAAATTCAAGTTATTTTTGAGGAAAGCCCAGGTAATCAAATATAATCTTGCCTATTCTGACTATTCAGCACTTCACTATTTGCTTTAAATTGTTGCAGACAGCTCCATTCAGATTCAGGGGCTTTTCAGACGAGTAATTTCTGTCCTTTGCCTCCTTTTTACAGTGAGTAATGGGATTGCCTCAAGTTATATACCACCCTGACTTTGTTGGAAATATTTCCCACTAAACCAATCCCACAGTCTTATTCTAGTTTATTTCAGAATTTTGGAATTAATATTTTCAGCCTATCTCAGTATTTCCTCTTCAGGTATCTATGTCCCAAATCTCTATTTTATTTGTTTGTATCCCACCAGCCATAGGTTGAGGAGTATATTTGGATCCATTTTAGATGAGCAGGGAAATCTCCCTTCCCTTCAAACCATTTTCCCAAGCACAAGGTGAAGCTTTGCCGGAGTAGCCAGTGTGGTGCTCAGCCGCAGGAGGAGGTGGAAGCGAAGCTGCGGAGCGCTCGGATGGAGCGGTCCCCGGCAGGGCCCGGCCGCTGGAGGAGCGCCGGGCGCCGTGCAAGTGCCAGCGGTGCCACAGGATGGTGCCACAGCATCAGCTTTGCCCCGCTCGCTGCGCTGCCACCACCCCGAGTGCTAAAGGAAATTGTGATGCACTCTTTACGGACAGCAATGTCTGCGTTTGCTGTGCTCTGGACAGGTAATTTAAATTCTAAAGGTGGGGAATTTTCTTTATCTGTACACATCTGATCTTCATCCCCAAATCTCGTGTTTGTATTTGAGACTGTGCACTAAGTGCAGGCTTTTTACTCTTTGCCTTCCTATCTTCAATTTTATGGATTATCTGTAAAACACATCGTGCAGAAATAATCTTAGTAGCCCAGCTATTGAGCTATTAATTTACAGATCTCTTTTCATGTGATTTACCAAAGGTGTATTAAATGAGCATATTCCTTCTGTTGTCATAGTGGCTAAATCAGTCTAAGTCACTGTTGGGGTCTACTTTGGGTAATGTTTCAGTAGTTCTGGGAGAGTGGAAAAGCAGATTTGTACAAGACACTTGAGAAACAGATATTCCATTCCTTTCCTGTGGTATGAGAAGGTTTTTCAAATGAAGAAAAAAGAAGTTCCCAGGAAAGCCTAAATAACTAAGCAGTTGATGTATCTGGAGAGTGACATGTGAGATAAAATCAAAGTGAATCAACATTGTCAGGTGCTTTTTGTTGTTTATCACAGAAATTTCTCTTCTTCTTAAGAATAAAATTATACCATTAACTTCACTCTAGTAGGAGCCCTGTATATTATGATGAGACCTCTGTAACTCAGGTGAAAGTAGAATTTTTAATAATTAAATAATTATCATCCTGGTTGGGGTATTGCACATTTTTACTTACTTTGTTTATCATGATTTTCAAGCCTTAGAGGCCTTCTGGTCTTGCTAACTCTATTTTCATTTCTGCAGTGGGCATATGAAAGATGAGCTATCACTGGTTTGTTCTGACTTTTATTGTAGCCTGTTGAAATTTTTTCTGTCTAGGCAATATTGTGATAGGATGCTCTCTTACCAAACTCCCTGATATTTCATCAAGCTGTCAAACTGGTGTCAGTTAAAACACTGTTTTCAATTCTACTCCAGAATTAATGTTAATATTTCACTTTACTTGGAACTGAATCAGACAACACAAGTCAGGTTTTAAAGCTTATTATAAAATACTTCATAAAATACGGTAGAAATAGAACAAGTACATAACAATGGCAAACTGTGGTTTGAGTCTGTACACTTAAGTAGTTTTATTTTTCTAGTCTAATTGTCTAGCTACTCATTTGGAAAAATAAACCTGTTGTTTTACTACAAATTTAATAGTACTAATTTGAAACTTGAGACTCCCCTTGTCATTCTGTGTGAATGGTAACCATGGAAATGAGAAATTATGATCCAGAGTACCAGTTGACAACATTTTGTGGCAGGAATTATTGTCTGAATAACTTTGCAAAATGTCAGCTGCCTTGTGAAATAACACTGCACACCTGATTGTGAATTGTTACGGAAATTTCCATATTTCACCACCAGTGAAAGCAAACCAGCAACATTCCCTTCTCCATGCAGACCTTTCATTGTAAGGAAGCAATTAAAGATTTCACTCATAACCACAACTTATTACAGTTCCTCATCTTTCTCATATCTCTTCTAAGTCTTTAGGGAGAAATTATGTTTGATGACACTTATGGACTCAAATTTCTATAGGCACAGTTACACCCAAGAAACTCATAAATTTTCATCTGCAAATGAACCTATGAAACTGCTCATGACCATGGGGCTGTGTGCTCTACCCACTTTCATAAGAAGTCACAGTGCCTCACTCCATAGGTGCTATATTAACTGACAGGAATTCAGGCAGTGGCCTCCAGGTGAAGACAATTAAGTTATCCTACCAGATCTGGAATGTGTTGGGAGCAATTCAGATTGGTTTTAAAGGAAGGAAGAAAGGAATTTGTCCTGTTTTTCCTTGTTAGGGCTTGTTACCACCTAGGGATAAGGGAACTGTTTATTTTCCTCCTGAAGGGGTTAAAAAAATATATATATATTGCATGTGAAGCAGGTGATCTGAACAGTTTAATCCATTTACTGTATCCTATATATTCAACAACACTCCTTTTCACAGCTTCTCTTTTTTAAATTGTGTGGATGAAAAGCAGGAACAATCTGATCTACCTTGTCATTTGCCTATAAGCTTCTCTGCCCATGTTGGAGGCTACAGGAAATCAGTGCTTTACCACTGGAAAAAAAAGGAAAAAGCAATTTTAAAAGAAATGCATTTATGTTATGCATTCCCAGTGCAGAGATATAGGTCCAGAGTGGTCATAGATTCTCCCATATTTGGTAACACTGCTGCTGCACACTGAAAATTGAAAACAGAACTCCACAAAGAGGGTAAAAAAAAATCAGTGGAATTTTAAATACAGCCCTGTGCACTCTGGCACCATGGTAAACCACAAAAAACACACACAAGTGTGCTGTAATGTATTTTGGATGTGTCTTCCTGTGGTCATTTTGATGTTCAAGATTGTATGGTGCTGCTATTTCCTTCTCTTTTCCAATTCATTTCAGTTGTTGCACAGTGGCATTGATGGAAAATCTGTTCCTGCAGCTTGATAGAGCCTGTCTTCCCAGAACAGGTTTCCTGCCAAGATCCAGATTCAGAAACCCAGATGGAATCTCAGTACAGTAGATTTGACACTCAGATATCAAAACTAGTAAAGAACAAAAAAAAACCAAACCAAAACAAAAAACCTAAACAAAGGAACAAACAAAACAAACAAAACAAAACAAAACAACAAAAAAACCAAACACTTTGTAGTGTCTGTTTGTAAAGCCGGGAATACCCCCTGCTACAGAATGTGATTGCTACAAATTGAGTTTCAGGAGAGGATTACAGAAGTTCATCAGAGACGAATTCACTGAGAATTACTAGATACAGAAGTCATGCTTGGCTCAGGAAGTTTCTCAGCTGCAAATGGTTGGAAGCTCAGGAAAATATTGCTGTCCAGTGTTTCATATTATTCTTAAACATCCATTCATGGCTATTATGAAAAGCAAGACACTGGATCTACTGGGCTCTTGGTCTTACCCAGCCTGGTCATTCTTATTTTGAAGCCTTACCTACATAAATTCTATGTTCTCAGGTTTTTACTGCTGAAAAATCCTTGTTTGAGAGATAAAGTATCAGAGATTATTAAGAATCCCTTATAGCATTGAGATTAATCCATATCTTAATATATTTCTTACATTAATGCCTTTATTTTTGAGTATGTTAGTGCCCACGCATTCTAGTCTCTAAGACTAGCACCTGATCTTGAATGTTTGTGTCTTTCACTGTTACATACTTGCTACACTGTGATAATGTTATTTAAAAAGACTTCCTATGCCACAGTACCTTTAGATATGTGAGTATAAAATAAAAATATGGATATCTGTTATTAGTATCCTTTTGAGGCGTTAACTGTGAATGTCTATATTCTGAGCATAGTGATACATACACTTTGAAGACAAGGTAGCTGTTTCTTGTACAGTACCTGTACCATGTGACCATAAAAAGCAGTACATATTTCTCCCTTTTATTTCCTTTCCAACTTCTACTCATCAGAGAAAATTTTTCTCTGTCTGATTTTGACCAGTCTTGTTGAACTTCTGCATATCTCCTACCTTTGAAGTCCCTTAATATTATCTCTGAGGATTTTCTTTTGGCTTTCCAGCTTGAGCCCTGCAAGACCATCCTCTGACATACCTTTTGATGTTTTAGTAGGTCACTGACATGCAGCTTTTACCTGCCATCAGACTTCAAAGCCTGTAATGTTTGGCAGCCAAGCTCATCTCAGGGATTTTTCTGTTGGTTGAGAGAAGTTACTGAAATTAGATGGCAAATGCTCCAGCAACACTGGAGTCACATTCCTACACTAAAGAGGATTGCCAGTGTGGCTTTGTTGATTATATGCTGCTTCATGGCTGCATCTGGCACTGGAGGCTCTCTGTCTGAAGAGGATAGTCTCCAAAGCTGTTCATAAAACAGAGTCAGGGTGACAAGGAAGGAACCAGCCCAGGTTTGTGGCCTGCCTTTGGTAAAGTCCTCAGGTTTAGAAGAATGGAATTTTCATCTCTGTAGGCTTTTACCTACTGGGACTGCTCTTCCAAGAGCAGCTGTCAGCAGTGTCTGCCAAAGCAAGAGGACTCCACCTGCAGCCATCCTGCCCTGACAGAGAGCTGTCTCCTCACAGAGGCCCCCCCATCTTAAGTGGGACCCCATCCTTGTGAACAATGGGGCAGGCACGGGAGCTCACAGGGCATCCCTACATATTCTGCCAAGACAATTTCTTCAGGAGAAAGCTGAGGAGGGTGTCCAGTAGGAGTGCATTCTGCCATAGCTCAGGCAGTGTCAGCAGCCTTTCAGTTCACTAGATTTGCAAACCCACCAACTTGGACTTCTCATTCTTGCTGTTATCAAACACAGCACCATGCTGCTAACATGCCAATGAACCAGTCATAACTTGGACACAAACAAGTAGGGTTAATTATTTTTATTTGATACTGCAGTCTTCTAGTTATATATAGTTTGGATTTCTCATTAAAACGACAAATTTGTAAATAACATTTGCTAAAAATAAACTCCTTTTGAATAGCTATCAGTAAATGTGAGACGTTTATGGCTCTTCTCAGAATAAAATGTTATTTTAAAATGTATATGTGTAATGTATATTTAAATAAAATGTGATTTTCGATGCAGTGAATTGTATTCTATATTTTTATGCTGTATACATAATCAACAGTAACAGACCTTTATACATTTTGTTAGCCTGTATCTGTAAGTATCATGTTGGATTATTTTACCTAGGCAAGATGACAGAAATAGATCAGTCCTATTACTTTAATATTTCTGTGATTAATATAATATTTCAAAAGATATGCTGCTCTTTCAGATACAGTGTTATTTTCTCAGGTTTTTATGCAGATATACATTAAATAATAATGGTCCTGATTTTGTACATATTATTCAGTAGAGAGTTTCTGAAAGAGCGGAAAACATGGCTTCTATTGCACAAGAAAATGTTAAATAATATTAAAGAACATGTTTCATAAAACAAGTCCAGAGCCTGTCCTCACATCTGTTATTCAAATATTGTATTGCTGTAGTATCTGCTGTCTTGCAGCTAATCAGATTCATCATTTAAAGCAAAAACAGGAAACAAAACAAAACAGACAGATCACTGTTGGTGTTGGATTAGGACTTTTTGGGACAAGTCCAGTGAGAGACTGATGAGCTATGGCATTTGGTGTCTCAGCCCATGGCCTGCAGGTAATTCTGCATTAGGCACCTACACTCCCTGTATTGTGAACAGAAAAATTTAGGAGCCTTATTATAGGACAGCTGAACAGCCTGTGCCCTGGGCAAAGAGCAGTTAAGGTCAGTAGGAAATCCCCTTCAGGAGTTCAGGTGCTGCACCAGGGCTGAGAGCCACTCCGGATTTGCCCCTTGGGACAAGGCATCTACAATTGCTCCATCAGAAACTACATAAGAGTTCACTATTTTTACTGAAGCTTTTGTACAGTAGTTCAGGGATCAGTAAACTCAGAGATATGTCAGAAGAATTTAGTACCTTGTCTTTAAAGGGCCCATGCCTGTAGCTTTTCTATATTTCTCTTTACTTACATGAGATCCATTCACATGGGCAGGTCTCACAACTGCATGGCAGATGTTTCTTTCCTCTGTTTGTAATTACATCACTTGAGTGAAGATCCAGCATTTTGAAAGAAAGGAAATACTGATGGGTGGAAAAGGTCAGCTGGAGTAGAAAGTCTTTTCACAGAAGCTCTGTCTGAAACTCACATCCATGATAAAGACACATCCATAATTGTCATTGACAGAGGTGACTAGATTTTTGTAGCTAAGAATTACCACCCACAAATTAAGCAAATTGTTATGCAGGACTAGGAGTAGAGTCTTCTCCTGATGCTAGTCTAGAGACATGCCACAGAATTCTCATGATAATATTGCCACAGGAAACTGATCTGCTTTCACTGACACAGAAGACTCTGGCAATAGCACTGTACTTTCAAAGCCTGTAAACATATCATAATCACTTTAGCAACTCCATTGAACAATATTATACCCTCTAGCATCTATACACACACCAGTGCTTAGTAAAGTGTAATGTCATTTTAAAGACCTCCCTTAATACAGGTGATTAAAACTACTGTATCACAAAGAAGACTGTAATACTTAATTTGGTAAGATGTTAGAAAGAACTTGACCGAGAGGTTCAGGTTACAAAGTCCAGGATGAAAACTACTGAATGAGCTCCTTGTACAAAAAATACTTCCTCAGGTAATGTGACCAGCATAGGAAATTCAATAAAGCTTGAAATCTAGCCGTTATAACTGGATTATATTTTCCTAGCCTTGGTAATATTATGGTCAGATGCTGCTTTTGTAGTTAGAAAGAAGAGTAATCACATAGTTCTACTTTATTACAGAGCTTCATTATGAGCTTTAGTAAAGGGTCAAGTATATCTTGCTCTATAGCAACAAGAATAACCTTTATTTCCCAGTCCTTCTGAGTGCTGAAATACCAAATAGTGGCCATTAGTAATGTACAGGAGAATGCAGTTCATCACCTTTCCCTCAGCATGTCCAAGCACCCCGCTTTAGCTGCAGATAAACTCATAACACACGGGCACAACAGTTCCATTTCACTGTGATTAGCTCACTTGTCCTTACCAGATAGTATTGGTCAGCTTTATGCTTTAACTACATTCATTAAACAGTGTTCACAGCAAACATATATCATTATATCTCAAACATATATATTGTCATAAAAAGTGAATCTGAAACAGTCTCTTCCTGAGCAAACTGCATAACAGCTGAAGTATCAGCAGCGCCGATCTTTAGCTGAATCTCTCTTTTATTTGTCTAAGCTCCAACATAAAATATATGATCTCTAGCAACAAAACTACGTATGGAAGCCAAGCAGAGAAAGACTGTAAGAGTAGCAGAGAAAACCCTGAGCCACAAAGAGAAAAGCCATTCCAGCTTCACCTTAAGCAGGTTGTGAGGTTACAGCTCCCCACCCTGTCACAAACAAGTACTCTTGGGTTTGCCACCTTTGAGGCAGGCTGTACTCACTTTCTTGGCAAAATGATCTGAGCTGCAAGACCTTTAACCACCGGGGTTCTTTTAACCTAGATTATATTGTCAAGGCTGGATTTAAACAATCATGACACAACATCAGAGGCAAGAGAAGGAAGGAAGAGGCAAATGCAAAGATCTGGAAGTAGAAACCACTTAATCACATATAGTGCATTTGCTTGCTACTTGAGAACCTTATGTGCTCTCTCAATCTGAAATACACTGTTCTCCCTGGCAGAGAACTATTGTTAGAGGAAAAATTGAATGTATGTTAAAAATAGGCCTGAAACTACTGAGGATTAAAGGGTTTATTTACTACATTTGAATGGTATTACTGTTGTGTTAATAATTAGTCAAATTTGAGGGAAGGAAAACTTTCTAGCCACACCTTCTTTTTACCTGATTTATGAAATTCTTTAAGTACTATATACTGTTAAGGACATACAAATGAATTTTTGCTTTGAGGCTGAGCACAGCAATAGCCAGTGCTTGCAGAAGGACTTTGTGTTCTCCAGAGCAGTGAGACAGAAACCCAGCGACAGCAGCAATCCCTTCAGCACCCTGCAGGCCTGCTGTCCTGAGGGCTTCCAGAAACTGGGTAACACTGTCTCTGTATGCCATAATCGACTTCCAACCTTTAATTCAAATGGCAAAGCCAACAGAAGCTGCATCGTAAGCCCCTTCCCCTGCAAGGCAAATCCAGCACCGAGAGCTTTGCCTCCCGCCTCTCAGCTGGCAGCTGCAGCCCAGAGCACATCAGACCAGGAGCCGCCCGGCTGACAGCCTTTGGCAAGATACCACCTACAAGGAGTTCCCAGCCAAACCTCCCGTTCCCTGTAGAAACAGGCTGTTTCTCTGCTAACCCTTAATTGTTGGGCTTTCTCTGCCTTAAATCCTGCTGGTACCGGTAGAGCAGGTGGGGCTAACAGAGCCGGGGTGGTAGCTCCAGGCTCCTGGCTCCCGCACCAGCAGGTCGCTGTGCCGTAATTACTCTTGGTTAATTGTGTGTTTGGCAAGCTGAGAACGTTCTGGAAGTTGTTCTCTTCATGCAGTCTTTCCTTTCATTCCTTACCACCCACTGTTCTCCTTGGCAATTGCTAGTTAAGGTGGAAGTTTCTTAAGAAACTGCTTGTTAAAAATTTGGAAATGGGGTGCTGTATATGCCAGTGGCAATCCTTTTCCCTGCAGGATTAGCAAATGGAGTTGCTCTGTGTCCAGTTGCATTTTTCTCATTGTGCTTCTGGCTTTGCATAATTTTTGAGGAACAGTTTAGGGTGTTATGTAGCTCATCCTGAGCAGGGCAGGATGCCATATAAAAAAGGGAAGACTAGGGAACAAGTTTTAGGTCATTTGATACAACATTTGAACAATTAGGTCAGTAGATACAACTGAAAAGAAAAAGTCAAAAGTTTGGGGCATCAGGTCTGATAATAACTGCTCTGCATTAAGCTAAAAACCAGCTAAATCATCTGAGAGAAAAAACAGATAATAATTGTGAAATAGAGGAGAGATTAGTGGAGAAGAGGGCTATTAGCAAGGGGAGAGGTGATTGAGTGACTATCTCCCATAGAGAGAGACCTCATTCTCCACATTAAAAAGCATGGAGGTATCATCTTAGGGGTGAATTACAATAAGCCATTAAATAAAAATTTCATTATTTAATACATGATAAATCTATGAATTTCATGTCCCTTGTTCATCATTGTGGTCTGCCTTGAAGACTAGTACTGAAAAGAGAGAGATGGCTGATCCCTGTGTGAGTGGCACGTCTGCAGGAGATGGGGTTCTGCTGTTTTCTATCACTTGGCTCTGCAGGTTCATACCAGTCCATAGTGGCTGCTGTAGTTTCACCCACATAGCTCCCCTAAGGGCATCTGCTGCACTGACTGAAATGTAGGGTGTTCTAGGAATTGTTGATAGGTTCTCAGGTAGGTGGGTGGTATTCATTACAAGCAAAAAGATCTTGTGAGTGAAAAAATAACTTCTTTTATAAACCATCAGTTGATGCAATAGGGGCTGGGGGAACAATTTTCTGAGTTTTCTAAGACTTTAAACAAATAATTTTCAGGTTTGAGTTCCAGCTGTTCTTCAGTAAGAGTTCACTTAAAATATAGCAGTGAGCAGGTTTTATTTTAATCAAAATGTCACATTATTTCCTTTAACAGAAGCTGAGACTTGAATGATTTTCTGATATACAGATTATGCTGGCCTTTTGCAGGAGCCTGTATATAAATTCTTAAAAATAAACGGTGTATGGAAATGTTTCTTGAGAGCAGAATTCTGCTTGCTGGAATGCAAGCAGAAGGTAGAACTTCTACCAAGTTATTCTTTCTAAGTAATTAGTTAAAAATTATTTAAAGTGATGCTCTGCATCGGGCCAGAGTTGGGTTTTTTGCTGTTGGTTCCCTTGCAGAGGTGGCAGGTAACAACAGTAGCAAATATCCAGCTCTGTACTGAATGCTTATTGCTTGCAGTAAGATATCTGCTCAGAATTTATGTCTTCCAACCAGTCTAGAACATCTGGCACTTCTGGTACATAGATGGAATAGAGACAGTATTTTGAAAATGAAGTCTTAACAGAAGTTACTTTCTCAGTTCTAGTTACATTTATGCTGCTATCTAGAAATGTTTCTTCTCTAAACAGTGATTGGAGGCTGCAGTTTAGGGAAGCTTTCGTCAGGCAGGTATTTCTTTGGATTTCAAAGGGACTTTTATGTAAGTAAATTAAGAAGGAAGAAACAGGGGCTTGAAGACTGGGGGTTTTGTTAGTTTCTCTTTTTTAATTATAATGGAGATATGCTATAGCTTTTATTCTCCTTGTATGCATGCTCTATCAAGAAAAAACATGTTAAAAAATCACAGAAGTGGCTCTTACAGAGTTGGACTTTTCAGTGGCTGCTCTCATGAAAATTTAGCATTTTTAATGAAAACAAATTAAATTTTCGTGTCTCTTCTTGAGAACTACATTGTTGAGACATTGGTCTCTTATTGCTCCCAGTCTTCACTATCTTCCTAATAATTTGCCTAATAGTTCATTCCCAGTAGACTATGATAATTGGATAAAGTGCATTAAGAAATGATTAATTTCTTAATAAATTAAGCAACCTTTCTCCTGCTCAACTTCTGTTACCTCCCTGAAGCCTGCATTAGTGATGCTGTAGACTACACTTGGATAAAGAGGGGCATTTGCCCTGTGGACTAGTAAAGGGTGACCAACATACAGCAGCTGTCAGACCCTTAATCCTCTTTCCAGTTTATCTGCTGGAGCAAAAGTTGCAAGCTATGATGTACACCTGGCCTTTTATGCAAGACATATATTCTTGAAGGTAGATCTATTATTTCCATTTCTCTTTCATGTATTTTCCACGGGGGTAATCAGCAGTGAACAGTCTGAGAGATGGTTGCAGCTGTTTTGTGCTAGATTTGATTCAGGGGAAGTACAAATGATCTGTATTCAATTTGGCAGCCAAACTGAAAAAGGGGAGGGAAAAAAAGCTCTGAATAATGAAAATGCAAAAGGACAATTGTTTGTTGTTTTACTTTGAGGAAAACTCAAAACTTCACTTAACACTCCCATAATGCAGCATGTGGGCTCAAATCATTTTTTCAAAAGCTAGGCCTCCCACAATGAACACTTCTATGTTTCAAATCAAAAGTAACTGAAAAAATATTTCAAAAGCATAAAAATATGTAATCCTAGTATTTCTATTTCTTTGTCACTTTCAATACGACCTCTACCTTTTTTTTTGCAAATAAACAATTCACAAATAAATTTGCTGAACCCAGATATGAAGCTGGGTTAGCTTATGTGAGAGCTGACATTAGAAAAGACAGGACTATGGAGGGGTTGGAGCATAATGAAGTGTATGTCATACTTCAGCAGAGTATATATGTACTTGGAACAGCTGAGTTTATACCTCCTAGCATTTTCTAAAATGTGCTCGGGAATGGTGTAATTATGGCAAGATAAAGTCACTTCTATGTTTAAAAAGAGTGTTAGAAAGAGAGGCTCTGCTGTAGCTATAGGCTTTTCTTTTGAACAAAGGTTTGGCTCACCAAATAGTATCCATTGCTTTGTATTCTATCTATTGATAAGTATAGGTGGAATTTCTTGTTTATCCTTTTTATTGCTATTGAACACTTATCTAATGGTTTCAATGACTTTTCCCACAATAAACCTTTCTTTTTCTGATGATGTGATTGTTGATTGCGCTATTTAACCCACACTCCCTACCGTACTTCCTTGCTTGCACATTAGTTTACAATTGTTTACTCTGGCCTGATTTTGACACTTGAAGTATCGATTACCTGAATGATCAAAAGCCTTTTGAAGGTTAGAGCATTGTTTTCAATTTTTACTTTTTTCCCCATGCTTAGAAGACTTGAAGAATTTATAACACTTATTTATAATCCTGGATTTCTAAATTTACATTACATTTTATTTAGAATTTCTCAAGGGGAAGAAAAGTTATTGAACAGTGCTTAACATTGATACTAGAGATAAGAAATGTCACAACTTGTTTTAGTTTAGTTGTTTCAGGCTTTATGAATTCCAAAAGAAATTGAATAAAATTCTTCCAGTAGAATAAATAAAGGCAAATATGGGGAGGAAGGACAAACCAAAGAGAAAGTTGTTGCTCTAACACAAAATCCTGCATGGGAGTGGCTGAGGAAAGAGGCTGAAGCAGGGATGGGGAAATTGAAGATGTAAAGCCTGAAACTGCTAGTGTCGAAGAACTAGGACTTAGGTGCTGAGGGCTTTGATGCATTACTGAAAGTCCCATTCCAGAGCCTGGGCATTGGATCTAAGATAGCTGAATTTAAATGGCCTTTTAATAGCGATAAATAAAGTGTGGGTTTGTAGTCCTGCCTCTAGAAGATGGAAAAACTACTGCTGCCATCAATCACTGTGAGATGATGTATCAGAACTCTGTACTCGGGTCTAAAGGTCGTGGTGTTGCTGGGAACTAGCTGAGTTTCTGTATGATGATACAAATTTCTGCATTTCCAATTTCTCTTTCCTCTTAACCAGAAAAAGTGCATTTATCTGCACATGTAGCTAAACTTAGAAGCTAAATTATGCCAAAATTTGAGCTGTCTGGGTAGCTGAATCCACTCCACTATATATAGTCTCACGTTACGTATTTTACTGCTTTGATTTTGATTAAGTAGCCAACAGAGCTCATCCAGAAATAAAAGTGGGCTGAGTAGAGTAGAAAGTGTGTGTGTGTGTATGTGTGTGCACATTACTCTCTCATACATTACACACACATTACTCACTCATAACGATACTGGAAACGGTACAATTAACCATAAACTGTGTCCAGGAATACAAAGCATGGGAGGTTGAGCATGAGAAATTTATTCTGTGCTTTGCCACGGTGTTTGTGTTTCTTGTTGGCCAAATCACTTAAAAGCAAAGCCTGTTTGCTAAATACCACGTAGCCCTGAAATTGGACTTTTGCTCCCTTTTGAAGCTTGTGTGTACAGCAGTCGCTGCTCTGCAGCTCCTTTCCCCGCGCTCAGCGGCGGATAGGTCCCGTTGCTTCGGGGTGGGCGCTGCGCGGCGGGCCCGGCGGGAACACGTGCGGTTCGGCCCGGCCCGATTCGG
>VWYI01046409.1:0-66126 GCA_013399455.1 Anthoscopus minutus | reverse complement strand
GGTCCGGGGCGGCCGCGGGGCGCCGGGAATGCGCGGCGGGGGCAGGGCGGAGCGCCGACCCCCGCCCGGGGCACCGGGAGCGGCCCTGCCTTCGGCTCGCCAGCGACGTGGCCCCTTTTTTCCTTTCTTTCTTGTTTTCTTTCTATTTTACTTTCTTCCCCTCCCTACAGGGGAGATTGTGCTGGGAGAGCAAATTTTTGAAATAACTGGCGCTTTCGGGTTTTTATATTTTTTTGCCGTCGGGACGGACAATGCCTCGCTGTGAGCCAAAGGAGTCTGGAGGCGTTTATAGCAAAGCTGGTGGATGCTTTTCGTTTTCAAAGCTAGAGTCTCCTGAAGAAATATGAAACACTTCTCAGTAATGAAAGGCATGTGTTCTGGGAGGGAAACGTTCCCCATCTGCCTTGTAACACAGGAGGAACAGACGTAAGGGCTCATATTTACGAGGAAAAGGTGCCTCTTGTGCTAAGCTCGTCAGTTTTGGTTTTTGCAAGTTTTTCCTGCTTATAAGCATTTGTCATCACTTTTATAATTTTCAAAGTGGTGGCGTTATTGCACTGCTTTTACAAAAAAAGAGGCAATATTTCTAAAATAACACAGCTTTTAAAGCATGGACTTGCCACTGGAACGGGTCTAACATATCATGCTACTGAAAAAGTTGACTCTGAACCTGGCCAGACTTAAAAGAGGCATGTCTTTTAAATAGTATGAAAATCTTTCTCGATATAAATAGATATCACACTTGTTAAGAGGAGAGATGGTTATGTGTCTTGTTTTGCTTTAATTGCAAGGTAGAATTGCAAAGTAGCTTTGTAGCCATGAGAATTATATGTGGGAACAGAAGAAACTTGCTTAAACACTGTGTTTAATGTAAACCTCACTTCAATCTACTTGAGGTGTTTGGAATTGCTTAATTATCTGCATTATTTGTATGGTGTCATGAGTGCTCTTATATGTACTGACTTTAAGCAGTAAACAGAAATTAGAGCGGTTAATTTGTGTTAAATTCTGAAGTTTTCTTCTCTCTCTCCCAGCACATGCTCCCTAGAAGGCCTGCACATTAATTACAAAAACAACTGTTTTGACCACGTTTCCTCTGATATTTTTAAACTGCAAACAGGAGTAATGGAAAAATAATTGAAGTGCATTAGAGTAATGCCTATTGAAATTCATAGTGGGAGTGTTCAAAGTGGTAAAGGTGCTACTACTTCAGTTGATGTAACCAAATAAAAACATATGCAGGAGAACCCGTTTTAACTTGTATTTATTAGTTCATAATAACTTTTATTTTTAGGTAAAATAATTGAATTTGAAGGTTTACTGCAGATGTGTCTGCAACCCACATTAGATTTTTAGCTGTTGTGTTCCAGTTTGGATTTTGATGGATTTTTTCCCCCATGGTGTTTACGCTATGATGTAAACACTGAGAATTTCTCTTGGTGTTGAGAGAACAACAGCAGGCGTTGTGGGAGCTGCTGGAAGCGTACCTGACTCTGCCACCTGCAGTTTGCTTTAAAATGAATCACTTAACCTGACATGGCAAAGTTTTCAGTAGCTTTCTGGTTTGTTATTTTTTTCCTGAAGGAAAGGGATGCAGGTAGTTTATACTCCCCCAGATTTGTGCGTTTTTGTGGTGGAACTTTAACAGCAGAGCAACATTATTCAATATAACTGTGCTGAGACTTGCAGATAAACTTTGATACTAAAATATTTTTTCATTCTCTTCACTTTTCGATGTCTTTCCTTTGATTGCCTTTCATATTGATAGGTCACAGGCTGAAGAGCTCACATAACTTCTTTGAGCATGTTTTCCTTTCTGAGACAAACTGTGATAGGCCATGGTTTCTTGCTTGGCACTCTGCACAAAGAAAATTCATCCTATCAGATTAAGGCTGTATCTTAAGAGACAGAATGCTTAATACGGCTTGGTGGTTCATACAAGAGGGCATGTTGATTGTAGTCTGTATCATCAAGTGCTTTTGTGATTGTATTCAGCTGAAGTAACATTTCATTGTAAAGAATAGGTCTTGGTAAATGTAAAGAATGCAATTTCTAAATATTAATGGAAGAAACTTTTTTCATGAAATAAGCATGAATCATGATTAGCTTTTGAAATAATTTTGGCATGCCATTGATTTTTTTTAATGCAACAATCTACCTGCTTTACAAATTTAAATAACTTCAAATACTCAAAGCCTTTATAATACTCAGTTTAGCATTTTTATGTAAAGCAGTGTCATCTTGAAAAAAGTTACGCATCTTGTCAGCACAAAAGCATTGCTTTGCGTATATTTTTATACTAATCAGCATTTTTCCTTCTCTTCCCCCTCCCCAATTTTTAAGGCTTTCACCTTTGGTGTGTCCAATGGACATCAAGTGACAGTGAATGTTGACTGCGGGAGCTGCACAAGCACAGCGGCTGCTGGGATGTTGCGACAGAACGGCGGAAGTAACAAGCGTGGTTTGGGATTAGCCCGGCTCTCTACCTCCAACTTCTTCACCATCTCGAGTGCAGGAAACTGGGGAATGGGGCGCAGCACCAAGAGCAGCTCTCTGAGCAGCATTAGCTCCAACTCTGACTGCTATGATAATCCTGTTGTGGATCCAGAATATATCATGCAACTGGTGAATGATGTCAGAAAATTTGCTGATGTGCTGCTCTATTTGAAGGAAGCCTTTCTTTCAGAAGGTGTGTCAGTTGTTCTTAGTTCTTAGATTTTCTGAAACTCTTTACAACTTTGTTTGTATGTTTTAACTAGTGTTTGCTGTGGTAGTTTCCCCCTGCCCTTTACCTTCACGATTTATCCTCCCTTCCTCTTCCCTCCCCACCCCCAGCCTGATGATTACGGGAAGTGATGGTTTTTAGTTTGGGTTCTGCATTTCCTCACCAGAAGAGTGCAATCTATTTCATAATCATAACAAGGGAAAATAAGCTCTTAGCAGGTTGTCCAGGCTGATGCTTAAATTTGTGAGACCATTGACTGATTAGTTTTTTAATCACTTGAATATTTTTTGTAATTCCAAACAGTTCTGTTACTATTTTGGTTATGTTTCAGTTTTCGAGGCTGATGTGGTTTTTGAAATTCTTCCACACTAGTAGTTTGAGTTGTAAGGTAGAATATTAACTACACTGTCTTCCTTTGCAAGAGAAGTATTTACCATCTTCTGCCAGCAGGTGGAAACTGCAAATTTTCTTGCTTGCGAGAGGTGTGCGTTCTTGTGCTGTTCCTTTTGGGGAAATACTACCATTAGTCCAGTTTTGGTCATCAACAGAAAAGCTTTTATCTAAATTTTGTGGGGTTAATAACTGCAATGACAGCCAGAGCATAAGATGCCATTTTGTATAAGATGTCCTGAGTGCTGTACGTTTTCAGTAACCTTTCTGTTCAAGTGAGTATGCACACAGCTGAAATACTGCTGCTAAAATGTATGCATGTGAACAATTCTTAAAAGAGCAATAATTTGGCACTAGTGATCACTTAGTGTTCTCATAGTTTTTGCTGAGCACACAGGATGAGCAGAGTTATTTGTGAGGTTGGGTGTCTGGTGCCTACTGAGAATGAAATGGGCATCCTGTAGGAAAGGACTATCGAAACACTGAAATGTTTGTGTTGCCACGCAGCAGTAGTTAATTACTTGTCAGTTTAAAATTTTGAGCTCAAAAGATCAAAAACAAACTAGCATGGAAAACAAGAGTTGTCATCTTATTTTATAATATGGTGTAGAAATTTGTGGAACAGTGTTGTCCATTTAAAGGATTTATAAAGGAAAGATGTTTCTCTCCCATAGTTGGGGGTGTTCTTTTTGACCTTTGTCCCCATAATATAGTGAGCCCTGTAATGTTGGCCTTGCTTAGTGCTGGCTGGAGGCAACCTCCTAGAAGCTGCATGGTTTGGTTTGCATTTTCTAATGTTTGGCCAATGTTCACAATTGTCTGTCCAAAAATGAACAAAAGCTTAGTAAGGTGGTTGAACAGACTCTTTGCACATAACATTCTGCTTTGTAATGCTTGCAGCTTACCACTATCCTGAAATTAGCTACATTAATTATTTGAAGATGGGATCAATTGCAGGGATAGGAAATTATTTTTCTTCCTTTTTGGAAGGGTTGCATCAGTGAGTTGTTTGTATTTGCTTGGTACGCATACCTAAGACTGCTGTAGGTCTTTCAGCTTCTAACCACTGTTTCCCCAGCTTCTGCAGCAACTGTTAGTTGTTGTGTTGCCTCTCTGGCAGATTTGACCAAACTCCTGATGCATAATAGCCTCAGGCTTGATCATGTGGCTCCCAGTTGTCCCCATTCTGCTGCTGGGGTCCTGCAGTGGTTACCAGCTGGTTGGCAGGGCTATGTGCCTTCAGTGTCATACTGACTGATGCTTGTATTCCCTGTTTGTGCTACCTGAGCTATCATGGGAGAGCCCAGAAGTTACTCACTCATGGTTCACTTAGCATTCCTCTGATGTAGTGATCCACTCTTGGACGACAGACTTAAGAGATTTTGGGTTATAGCATGTGTTTGTGTCTAAACTAGAGCATAAGTGCCTTGGGATTACAGACTTGAACTGGGTTTTATTATGATACCAATGCAGGTTGATTTGGTGCATGAAGAATAAGTTGAAATCTCTTGAGTAAATTGGGTAAATGGAATGTTCCATAGATTTCAAGGCTACTTCTCTTTGCATTCCTTATGCTAATATGATTTAATTTCTTACAGTAGTCTCATTGTCATAATGCTGAATAAATTTTTTATACCCTTCAACAAAGGGAAACCTAAACCAGCAGCCAACTAACCAAAGCACTCCAAACCAGCAAATAAAACACTCTGAATGTAACTGTGGTGTTTAAAAGTTTGACAGCTGTTTGAACATGAGGGAGCTGCAGTTGTCTCTTGTGTTGAGTGAAATACCATATGTTCCACACCCTTCAGTTCTTACTGTTCTTTAGGCCTTGCACTCATTGGATATAACATTCTGTTACTGGTAATCCAATCTGAGGCATAAGATCAGGATGTGTTACCATTGTCTTCATTAAAGGAGAACTCTGGGCATTTTTTGAACCTGGGTCAAAGAATCCAGTGCTGTTTCACAAAATTAATTCTACTTGATGACGGGCTGAAACACTGATGCAGTTAGTGCATCAGTCTCTTGGTCCAGTCTTTAGCTAAATTTCCAGGTGAGCAAGATTGTCATGTGGCTAGGACCAGTAAGGACAGTTGTTGCCATTGTGTTTTTGTGTTTGAACTGAAAAGTTGTCTTCAGTTGTAGTATTTGTACTTTATGAAGTTAGAGATAATTTAAATTTATTGAGAAGTCTCATTGTAAGTCAGTCTTTCTTTTCTCATAAGAAGAAAATGAAAACAATTCTCTAGCAGTCCCTACCTGGAAGGTCAGACTTGAGAGTGTATGTTGGATTAATACTTAAAAGACTCCGATAATTTCCTATAATTTATGCTGTTCTTAGTGCTGTTCACTTTACTGTTCAGTTTTATGGGTGGCATTGTTTTCCTGATGTGCCCCAGGTTTACTTCTTTCCATTTTAATGTATATCCCAAGTACAAACTGGTAAGACATAATGACTTGAAAGCTGGTGAGTTTTCTCTGTGCTTTGAGTTCCAATAGCAACATTTCAGCCATCAGCTGAGTGTGAGAACCTTATTGTTGCATTCAATTTACACCCCTCTTTGGAAAGGTAAGACACACAGGGGAGTACTGTCTGAAGGCTGGAGCCAATCTGTGGGTTTCAGAGTAGTGGCACTCAAGAAATAACTTCCTATTGTAAAAGCAGTTTTAGGAACTGAGAAGTTGTTTGCTTCCTGTGGAGACCTGCTGAGGGCATAAAAACCTGACCACAGTGTTGAAAATATTAAAGATTTTGAAGTGTCTGAGGATTTAAGGTAAATCCTCTAACTTGGAAGAGGTTAGTTCTTGTCCCAGACATGCAGGACCTTACTCTTACAAACTTGTATTATGGAATCTACCAGTTAAAAAAAACATTGCTTGCTGTATTGATATGCAAAGTTGAGAATCTATTGAATAGGTATTTATGTATGAGGTTGGTGACTACAGTCCAAACTTTTACTGCATATAATTGTTGCTTTAAAGAAATTATGTTACTGTGTGGTCTTTGCTCAGATGAGATTCATTTTCTCAGGTTTAAAAAGACCACTCAAAAGAATATTTAGGATACAGTAAAATATTTTCTTAATTATGAACAGAAAGTAAGTATTTAATCATTAAACAGTACATAGCAGCTTTTTCTTTTATTGCATTAGAGAGAGAGGGGAGAAAGCATTCCTGTTTCCCCACTCTGAAGGTACTTAGCTACTAAGTACTAAAAACTAGCTAGTTTTACAACATCTGCTACATTTTTTTTTTTTAGGAAAATAATATATACTGTAAGGTCTGCCCTTGAGACTGTGGGAAATACTGTGTTTCATTATGAATAGCTCTAAGGGTAAGTTTGCATATAGTTTAAAAGTGCAGGAGTAATTACATTTTAATATGTAGTCTTCTTGACTGTACTTCAGAATATATTGTGGAAGTTTTGCTTACTTTATCACAAACTTTGAAGTAATCTTCAAAGTGTGATATTGTGTCCTTCATGTGGGTAATTCTGCATCCTTTTCATGAGCAAACACTTCTTCAATTTCATGCTATCTTCAACAAATGTAAATTGTAGTTCACGCTAAAATGTTAGTATACTCTTTTATTCCCAGGTATCTTAGAACCAGAGTAGCAGAATAAAGCTATTGGCTTTCATCACAGATTTCTCTGAGCAACAGAATGTGTCTGATTTTTTAGAGTTTGATAGATTTTTTTGATTTGGGATTTGGTTTTGTTGGGGTTTTTTTGTTTGGTTTTTTTTTTTAATTTAGCTGAAGCAGAGGTGAAAGTACTGCTGAAGTTGGATGGCCTGGTCAGGAATGTTTGCATTCTTTTTATAGTAGCACCAATACTTTCAAAAGCATCAGGAATGCTACCTAACTTGAAACATATCAGGTTGTTGTTTTTGAAGGATAAGATACTCACCCACTGAGACAGTTCTAAAGGTGTCTCAAGGTAAAAAATTTCCTCAATATGAGGAACTTGTAATCTCTGATGACTTCAAAACCTTCTTTTAGCACCACGGAGATTGGTGTTCATCACATGCTACACTAAAAGCTAGAAGCCGTTTACTGAATGGAGTGCCTGAGGCTCAAAGGTGAATGATTTCTCTTCAGCCCTTCCCGGCTTGATAATGTATCTTGTCCCTATTTTTAGTATGATTAAGGCACTGCAGTACTTTTAGCATTTCATTTTTTATTTCCTTAATTTCTTAGAGTCTATAATTCTAATGTCCTCTTTTCTGAGGTAGTGTTCTTGAAAGTCTGTTTGTCCTATTTTGCTAGGGAAAACCTGAAGTTCATTAGTTATTGCAGTGAAGATTACAGATTGAATTTATGATAATTTTTTAATACTAGGTGTAATTTTGCTGTTTGTTCTTTATTCCAATTTTGATGTTTCTCAATGAAAGGTACTGTCTTTGATACACCTTAAACTGAATGTATTTACCTGTCTAATGACACCTCATACTATGAGTGCTTGGTAGGTGGGCAAACTGCTCTAAACAAGGATCTGATAAAGTATCTACTTTTCTTTGCAACAGTTTCTGGAAGCAATATTGGTGGGAACTTCTAATACTTGTTTTGAATTGAGGGCAGTTGGACTGATGTCTTCGAATTTTTTGTGGAAGATGGTGCTGGTTTTCTTCTGGGTAGTATTTTGTATGATAAATAAAAACTTTTATGAGAGATGGGGAAATAAAATTCTGTCAGGGTAGCTAACTTTTGGGAACTGTGAAAACATAGTGATTATCAAATGTGTAAACAACCTGCTTGTGAATTATTAAATGACCTTTGAGAATTGCTAAAAAAAGGCAGAGGAATCCATGTAATGTGTAGGACATTGTTTCTTTGATTCCATGTAGCACAAAAAAAGAAGGAAAACAAAATATCTTGTAACTACTAAATAATATTACAGAGCTAAAAATGCTTGAGAATGTTGACAAATAGTCCAAAGTGGAATTTTAATGTTTATCACTTCCACAATCTGTCAAAGTGTAATATGCTTGCAGTATCTGAAGATACTGTGATGTATTATTAAAATATATATTTTTTTGTACTTAGTAGCTCTATTCAAGCTTGATCCACAAGGAACTAACTGCGTGTTTAAAATGCATTTGCCTGTAATCAGATTGTTCATCCTCTTGCTGAACCAAATCAGGTGTTAAAAGGTGAATTCTGACAGTTTGCTGCTTTGGATGTTTTTGTTCCCATGGCAGAGTTAGAAGTGCCCTTGTTAGCTGCAGGAGCAGGGAGACCAGGACTGAATCAGGCTGGGGCAGCTGCAAGGAAAAAACTTCTGCTGTGCTACTGCTGAAATTGCCTTTATTTTCTCCTCTCCATCAGCAGCTTAATTGTTGATACAGTTCTGTAACTGTTTAAAATCCTCAAGACTCATCAAAAAGCTTGTTTTCTTGCTATAAAGCTCATTATGTTTGGGGTTTTGTTTTAAACATGCTGATAGTCTATTTCCACAGCAGTTTCTTTTCTACAAAGAAACTTCTACATGAGCAGATGTGATCTCACTGTTTCTTCCAGGCACTGATGATAGGTCTGTGGTGGCTGCATAGCAAGCCATGTTTTGGGGCAGATCTATCTGAAAACTAGTCCTAAGAGGAAAGGAACTAGTTTTCAGGCAGATCAGTTCCATGAGCTGGCTGTAAGCTTGCACTGAGTGCCAGCAAAGAGGGAGGAGGTGGCTGGCAAAGCAAGTGGCCAGGGGTTCAAATGGAACAAGACTGTGAGGCTCTAGGCAGACTTGGTGTGGCCATCCAGTCTGGCACCACAGCATACACTGCTAAACCTGTGTCAGTTCCTTTGTCTCCTTTATTCAATGCTAAGTTTGACAGGGGTCTATGAAAGGTGGGGTGGTGGTGGGGAGAACAGCAGGCAGAGAGTGCTCTTTGTAGATGGCAAATGACCCATGTCACCTTAGCACTGAGCTTTTGGCACACTTGAATTTGACAGTCATCTCTTAAACTTGCCTTTCTGAAACCTGCTTCTTACATGCAAAGTCATATCTGCTTCCAGTCTGGAAATTCCTTAGTACACACTTTCACATATTTCCAAGTAGTAGTCACTGCTAAGTAGAAGTTCTGTCAGTCTGAGACTGAAATTGTCCTTTCACAAATCTCGAATAGTCTTTCAAGCTGAAAGATGTGAAGGATATAAACAAGGATAACAACAAATTAAATAATTCCTTAAATTTTTTTTAACAAGTAAAATTATTGCTAAGAACCAAAAGATAATAGTAGTGACTTTTTTTTAAGAGCTTCTTGTGGGTTTTTAACAGCAAAACTCAGAGGAAAAATTAATATTAGACAGGCTGCTTCTCTTAGTGTAGCTGTTGGACCACAGCAAGCCAGAGACCTCCTGGTCATTTTCCCATGCTTCCTTCACTTTCATACCATCCTTTTCTGATCCCTGTCTTGGACAGAGAGCACTGAGATCCCTGGCCCTGAGTCAGGATCCTGTCCAGTTTCCTCAGACTTGAGAAGCTTTGCAAAGAAAGGGTGATGTACAGCCTTGGTTGAAAGCAAACCCACAGCAGTGCAAAGAAAGGTATTTTACAGTCAGTTATGGGAGGCAGGCATAGCTGTAACACGTAGGTTTTGCCCAGGAATGTTGCACTTAATCTGGGAGAGTGAACTTCCCACCTTTCTTTTCATTTTACTCCAGATCATCCCACAGTCTGTTTTGCCCAAGCCTCCTGTTTTCTGAGTCTGCTGTCTGCAGACTTTTGTCAGGGAATCTTGGACTTTCAGAAGCTGTGACCAGAGCCAGAGGAGCTGGGTATTTTGTTCAGTTTTGCAAGTTTGCAATATAGTGCACTGCTTAATTCATCTGCAGTCATGGAACAATTCTTCTGTTTCCACTATTCTGAGCAAGAGGAAAAAACCAACCTCCTCTTTAAGCTGAGTTCAAACGAATCTGTGTTCTTCATAGTCAAAGTGTAAGCTGCCTGTTAAATGCTGGCTGCTAATGTTGGATAGTAAATGCTGTTTCTTCAGTTTCAGGGAAGATTGAAGTTAAATAATAACTTAGTGGACTAGGAGATAAGTTTGTGGCTGATAGTACTACCCCTCCCCCAGTTGCATACTCCACATTCCTTCAGAACAAATGTTCACTTGTTGCTATAGTGTCTAGGATCAGCAGTCAGGAGGGGGGTGTCTTGAAGGCTCCTGAGCGTTTAACATGTAAAATCAACCCTTACGTGCTGTCCGATATTTTTATTGACTTAAATAATTAGCATATCTTTCTTTAGGAAAACTCTGAGCTGTTTATAAGAGAGCACAGGCATTTTTTTAATTTTTATGTTGCTTTTGAAGTGCAAAAAAATGCAATACAAGGAAAAATTCATTCTTCCTCCTTTTCACATTTCTGATGTACAAAAGGAGCTCAAGACACTTAGAGCCTTAGCTGGAGTGTTAATTAGAATTAACTTCACTTTCCATCACAGCAGCTAGACTAATGGAACTGAAATGACAAGATCAGCAAGATGAAAGGTCACTAGTGAGGAAAAGGATGAATAGTCATATTTTTGTTTTTGAAAGTAAAGCTAGGCCTTGCAACAACAAAAATTCTTCTAATGTAGTTTGCAGCTTGAGGAACAGGAACACTTGAACCAATAAACAACTGTGTATCTCTCAAAGAACTCTGTTGTAATGTGTGAAAGATAAGATTTGACCCATATCCAGTCTAGGTCTTGTGTTCTAAACAGCAATTCCCATTGCATGTAGGAGCTCTCATGTTTAAAAACAAAACAAAAAATGCTTGCTATAAATGAGATTCCCACTCTTGGTGAAATGTATTGTAGTGGATGCACAAAAATATTCCATTTTCTCATTTCGCTCATGCATCAATTTATCAAAGTTGCAACATAAAAGAACATCAATACAAATAATTTTTGTATGCCTGACAGCATAGAGTTAGCAGTTGTAATTGTCATCTTAAATGATCTTGACTTCATGAAGGTTTCATAGACTAAGCTTTGTTGGAAAGTGTTTGTTCTTCCTATTTATGTAGCTAGGTCACAGAACTGAAGCTCACTTGTTTCTTAATTCTGAGTAAATGTTCATCTAATCTGACAGTTTTAGTGATTTGATTGTTAGAGCTAATGTCTTGGTAATGGATTAGAGTTAGAACAGCAAGGCAGGGTGGGAGATTTGATACAGAGCTTGGGCCTTGATTTTTGTACATAGCTGTTTCCCTTTTCTCAGGAAGATAGGGGTTTTATGGAGACTTATTCCTTTGTCTGCCTAAAATGCCTCTTTTTATGGAAGACGGAGGTGACTCATGTAAGGCTGTAGAAAATACATTTGAGTTAAACTTTCATCTTAATGACATTTGTTACAGAACAGTGTAACTGCAAAATGTAGGACTTGAGGAGTTTTCTTTTGTAGAGGCTGGGATTTAGCTGAGGAATGGATTTTTCCTTTTCACCATTTTTTCTCCTTTATTGCTTGAACAATTTCTTGGACTAATTTTTCAAAGTGTGTAGGAATTCTTACTTGCCAATTACAGTTTTTTTAAACCTTAAGTTAACAAAACTTACCTCTTCAGTTTTGTTTTCTTTGTCATGACTGAACTGCTTCAGATATTTAAGCTATTTTAGTAATGACACGTGTTCCCTTTTTCAAATATGTTTTCTCTGCTGTGAATAACTTGGGTTCAGGGCCTACCAGGTGGGTGCTGCAGCAGCTCATGATGTCAGTACAAGTTCTGTTAGTGCTACTTAGCTATGAGACGCAGAATGACCATGGGCCTGTGGATCTTGCTACAGATACATGCTAAAGGGAAGGGGAGGTTCTTGTTTTGGAAGGAATCAGGTGTTCTTCTAATTCCTGTAATATCTCAATCCTTTCCTGCTTTTAGAAATCTGCAAGATGAGAAAGACCTAGTGAGTCTTCAGCAAAGATGCATTAAAAAAATGAAAATGAAAAATAATTGGAAATGTCAATTGTGGAATTGTAGATCAGCAAGTTGCAGGGAGTATATTTGCATGGTAGAATTATAGCACTTTCATACCTTTTCAAAAAGAGGCTTTGACATCTTTAGGACTTGGCATTGTACTTGGCATTTCCAAGTTCTTCTATAAATATTGTATTTATGCACCTCACTTTATGCAGGTGTGATTGTTTTAGGGCTCTTTATTGTAAGGGTAGGTAACAGCTAATGTGCTACTTTTGGACTACAGCTGTATTCTTAGCTTTCTTTTTTTTAAGATTAGATGTCACCTAAATAGTTATGGACATAGCGTTCCTGAAGCATTAACTTAAAACTGCTCAGTGTTCACAAATTCATCTTGCTGTTTTAGTGTTGATAGTGGTATGGATGGATTCTTTAGTAGAATGCTTTTCTGTGGGGTTTATTTGTTTCTCTTGTGGAGTTTTTATTTCATTCATTGATTGTGTACAGGGTATGTAAGTAATTTTGTTCTACCTCAACTATGGAGCAAAAAGATCTGTCCAGAAGTTGTCCAGTGCTGACAAGTGGGAAAAAAGTGTTTAGTGGGATCACGAAAGTGGAGGTGCAGAGCAGTGAAGATTGGTGGCCAAAATGAGCTCTGGTCTCAGCTCACAAGTAGGTTATCCACTCCCCACAGAAGAGCAGTTCAAGGAGGCAGCTTTTCTGAAGGGTACTTCTATGTGCTTTGTTCTGTGTTGAGTAAGCTGCAAATTGTTTATCTGAAAGCTTAGCAGCACACATAAATTGTGATAGTTGAGTGAAGACAGTTTGTGAAGGGCTTTGGAAGAGTGACTGTGATAAATAGCTTAATGCCAGTGGTGAAGAAGGTTGAGACTAACAGTAGGATTCAGATGGCAGAGTGGTTAAATTAAATGTTTTCTGGTATTCATGTTTAAGCCCTTGTGTTAAGGATGAGCAAACAAATTCAGCAAGTAGTGGAGAACTCCTAGCTGTGATTGGCTTCAGATGATAACTAGATGTGAGATTTTACAGAAGATAGCTGAGAACTCAATTTGGAAACAAAGCAATAGGTCTGGAGCGGATAAATTTTTCATCTAGCACGACTATCTGGAATGACAGCTTTAATGGTACTAGAGAAAAGCAGAACCACATAGCAAATGAATTCTGTGTTTCTCACCTTTCTGTTTCAAGGTAGTATGAAGAAATACTACTCTGTTAGAAATTCGTGGTGAGATGTAACAGTGAGTTACTGTTGTTTTGAGTGCAAGTGCCAATGTGACATCAGTGGCTGCTGTAATGATAGTGTTACTGTGTCTCTTTATACAAAATCTTCAAAAATGTTTTGGTGTGAATTAACTGACACCAAAATGTTATATTGCAGGGGGGAGTAACTGTTCCTGAGTCTAGTAAATGGGAAGACCTTGAAAATGTTTCCTTTGGACCATTCAAAGGCTCGGTCACCTGTGAGTTATGCAGTCAGCCTGTACTCTCTTGGGTGGTTGTTTCAGCAGGACATCAGTGAAGGAACTTGAAATAATCCTTAATCCTTTATGTTCACCAGTTTTCTGGACAACTAGTGTTACTTGCTGCTGCTTTAGGGATTTGAATACCGCTTTAAATCTTAAGTTGATTTTAAAGTGTAACTTTTTTCTTTTAGTCAACAAACCAGAAATGGATTACTATCACATCCTGCAGCAGTCCATAGTAGTGTTTAAAAGATCCTTTAAAATAAGAGCATGAAGTAACACAGTCCTTCTTTAATACCATATTATCTCATAATCCTGGCTTTGTGTGGCCTTTTGAAAAATAGGTGGGCAGGCAGCAGTAAAATAGCTTCTTTGCTCATTCAGTGGCTTAGGCTAAAAGTGGAAGAAGCAGGCATGTAGAACAAGTGGCATTTTAGACAAATTAACATTAGTTAAAGGTTGAGTATTGTTTAATAATCTCTCAGTGTTGGTTATCAAAAGTTAAATTAATTTTATTTAGAATGAATAAACCATAACTTTCATTCTACTCTTTCTGTGTGCCGTTTTGATATGGTATGATGGGCTTCCTGGAGATTCTTTCATTTTATTCTTTTTTTCAAAAAAAATGTGCTCTAAATGTTGAGTGAATATTACTTCATATACTCTCAGAACTTGAACCAGTATGCAAGATACATAGTTGCTTAGAGCATGAGAGATCTCATTTTATTTTAACACTATGTTCCATTGGCAGCTGTTCAGTCTAGTGACTGTTTGACTAAGTTTGTGAAATATCGTTGAATAAGAAATAAGTAACTAGTCACTACTAGTGGTATGGTTTCCTGTCCCAGTGGAAATTATTTTTTTGTGAACAGTAACTGATCAGATTTATTGCTAGATATATTCATACTGAAGAATATAACCTTATGTCCACTTGACATTAAAATGTGTTCTGTAACTCCTGAAGCATTATCCTCACCTAGCTTTATTCTTAATCTCTGGGAAGATTCAAGGAAATTAACAGTGACTAAAATAGCCATGTAGTGTTTTTACTCTCATTTGTCAGAATCAGGTAAGTAAGGAAGCACTAGCAATTTTGCTTACTGGTTTCTGGTCTCTAAATTTTGGTTTAATAAAAGATTAAAGTATTCTTAAGATTAAACTGCATGTCTGAACACAGCTGGGTTAGTTGACTGGAATCTCAAGGCTAGTAGAATAAAAAAGTTAAAGGCATGTAGTGTACTATTGAAATAGATTAAAAGCTGCATTGTGGTAGTTTTTTCTGAAAGGCTTCCCCACTTTAACAAATGGAGAATTCATCTATGAATTTAAATGTGAGATGAATGTGAAGTAACAACTTTTCTGCTGATGTCAGTTGGGAAATGAACAAAAGGAAAATATGTAACTGCTTTCAGTGTAGGCAGAATTATAAGATTTTGATTATTCTGAATATTTTGCATATATACCTGTTTTATTGACTTTGAAAAGATTGCTTTAAGACATTTTTATGTTTGTAACTTCAATTTCTGAAAATTAATTTAGTTGGGTTTCCTCTATATATGTAGTCAAGTTACAAATGTTTTGACTTCAGAAGTACAGAATTGATCCATAACTGAAATGGGATAGGAATGTTAGCCCAGTTTAATAAAAAGCAAAAACCACTGCAGCTCAAGGTCATATCAGAGGCTAATCAGCATGGTTAGTGGTTAAATCTAAATTGATAGATTGCTGTATTTTGGCTAATCCCTGATAGCAAATGACAAATCTGAAAGGGTTGTTTGGACATTTGTGATACATAACAAAAAGTCATTGTGCTTCTAGGAAACTTAACCTGGAAGAATTTGGAATAGTTTTGTGTTCTGTCCAGGGATATTTTTTCTGCAAAAATTGGAAGCTTGCATGTTCACAGTGCTCATTACAGAAAGTAAAGACAGAACTTTTACCCTTAAAAAAATAAAAAAGGTAAGTATCAGGTACTTTTTTATTTTAACCTAAGTTTGTGCAACCTGATTTTAAGAACAAATGTAGTAGTATAACAGTACTAATACTAAGACAATTGACTTTCCAAGTGTTAAATTCTTTCTTGTATTACAAAAGCACTGTTTGTGTAGAATAACTAAAATCAAAGTGCTACTTTTAATACTGTATTCAGTGAGCTGTTTGCAGGAGAAGTCTCATTGCATTCTCACTGAACTAGGTCAGTATTTTGCTCTTCTCAAAAGGAAAAACCTTACAAAACCCTAATGTTTTTATTTCAGATATAGAGGTTTGGCTTACTGTTTTTATTACGTTATTTTCCTCATTCCTAATTGAACTTCACATGTCCCTAGATTTTTCTTACTGAAATAATTGCTTAACTGATAATTTTATGCTGCAATATAATGTAGCTAGAACATTGGTTGGAGTACATGTTACTAAAGACTATGAATTTTGTGTGTTTTAATGATGCCATGACAACAGGGGTTGCCATGCTACTGATGACTAAAAAGGCTGTGACTGGCTATCTTGCTAATTTGGAAGCTTCAAGTACTATATTTCTTGATGGAGGGTTGGATAGGTAGCTTCTTATTCTGCATTGTGCACAGGGTAGAAAGGTAATGACTTCACCAGACCCTTTTGCAGCTTCCAGCCTTGCTAGACATTTTGCAGAAATAAGTTCTTCCAGAAATTCTCTTGAGTTTTTCAGTGATTTAAAATGTTTCCTTTCTTATATCTGCAGCTCATAGCCAAAGGAAGAAATATGATAGCTAAGACTGTTGCTTCCTCGTTGCTCCTGAACTGTGGCCACCAATAAATATCTCTACCACCATTAAATGAGAAAGTTTTGTTCATTTTATACTATCAGTGATAATCATGTCTGATTCATGTGTGTACTGCCTGAAAAAAAGCTGCTTTGACAGTAGACCAGACAGCAGAGACGTAGATAACTTTGCTATGGCCAAACACACGATCAATGTAAAACATGTTTTTCACTGTGTGTTTGATTAATTCTTGTGGTCTTTTGAATGTGGTAATGAACTCTGTTAAATCAGACAAATATGCTAGGCTGTTAATCGTGTTAGAATGGGGCTGACAGAGAGAGAGAAAGGCAAAAAGAAAATGATGGTTTAATCTAGGACTGTTTGCCAAACTGCAGATGTAGGAATTAGGTGATTTCCACACAGTTCATTGTTGTGTGATTGTTTTGCCTACTCTGTGATGCTCACTGGGAAGTCTCATAGTCTGGATCTGGTTCAGACCTGAGTGTTAACGGTGCCCTAGAATGCACTATGGACACAGACGAAGATGGTAATAATGAGGTTTTAGATGAAATGTGTTTTACTTTGGATCAGCTTCATTCCAATGCCCTAGGTGGCATAACTAGTGATACCACATAAACCTTCTATATTGTAATAGAAACAGGATATAATGTACCTAAAAGTCAAAAGGAGATTTTTTAGTAAATAACAGCGAATGGTCCCTTAGCCAGGACATTGGTCTTGTATATTCAAATGTTGATTACTCAAGCCTCTTTCTTCTTAATACTTCCAAGATTTAAAGTGATGAGAAGCTGACTGTTTGCATTCTGTAAGGTGAAACTTTAATTAAAAAATTCTGGATTCAGATATTGGGGAAATTGCTTCCCAGTAGGTGTGCTTGGTCTCACCACCATCCTGCAAGGCTATTTTATCTGGCCTGTTTCTCCTGAAAGAGTTAGGATTTATGGAGAAGATGTGAAATGGTGCTTAAAATTGGAATCCAGATTATCGTGTTTCAGACAAAGGGGAGATGAAGGACATGCACTTCAGCTGATCCCAGGAGAACAGATTTACAAAGGGGAAGTTCTTAAAATGCAGACTAGGCCCAGTGAGGGTGATGGCTACCGTGGATGTTTAGGGGTTCTCATCAGTGCATTTCTTCTACGGGAAATGTCCAGAGTTCTCTGTAGATGCTGATCATAGTGAAGGTGTAGTGGGTTTATGAAAGTCAATGGAGAAAATTTGTGCAAAAATCCAAATTACCTTGTTTATAATAAGATTTTGACAAGTGAGATGAGTTTATGTAGGTTTCCCCCTAGTCTAAAGAGTCTGGTCTGTGTATATAAACTTGTGGCTCTAGAGATTATGCATGACACGTTGTCCACACTCTATAATATTCTTGAAAACTTTGCATGGCGTAGCTAATCACATCTTCCTAGCTGTAAAAATCTCCTAATGGATAATGGAAATCTGGGCCTTATTCCATGTTGTGAACTAGAATATCTGCTTTGACAGTCTCACATGCATTCTGACACAGAATTTTGCAGGGATGTATTACTTCTCAGTTTTATCTAGACTGCTACCCTGTCTTTTGTTAGTGAGACCAACTGTTGTTCTAAACAAACTTTTAGCCACAGCAAAACAATAGTTGTATTAGTGGTTTCCCTTCTTGTGGGACTGGTGGAAATGGGGTAGAAAGAGAGAGAGCCTGCTGCTGTTAAAAGACCTTAATATTCCAGGTGAAGAAGCATTAAGTCAAAGGCATGTACATCTCCTGTATGGATCTGGAGAGCAGCGTAGTGGGGGGAGGACTGTTAGTCTGTATTTGAGCTTATCCTGACAAACATTTACTGACATAAAGAACTTCAGAAATGTTTGGGCCAGTAGTAAATCAGGTCAGACAAAAGAATGCCAGCCAACTGACACAGCAGTGCCTTTCCTGACTGTGTGTATTGTGACCAGCCCTGCCTTGGCAGTGAGAGTGACTGGTGCTGACAAGCTTGATGAGAAAATTTGATTTTGTTTTGCATGAATAGAATCCATAGCTGTAAGGATGTTATTGCTTAGTAACTTATTAAACAAAGGCTTCCCTTTGAGAAATACGTATAATTAGAAAATAGGTAGATTATGCTTTTAGATTAAAGATGTGTCAGTGGTTATAAAATGTGGTGACCAGAACCACTGAGGAGTGGGGTGCCAGTGCCAATAGTGTGCTACTGGCTTGGCAAAAAGGCTTTCCAGCTGCTTTGTACTGTCATTCTTGTATATTAGATTTGTCAGATTTGGATACATGCTTTTTCACCCTGTTCTCTCTCAGCTTCTGCAGAGTATGCTTTTATTTGGGAAGAGCTTGTTTTCAGCTCTTGTGAATGACAGTTCAACCCCTAATGAAACAAGATTTTCAGATAACCTACTAAACTCTATCTAAGCCCTTTTTTTCCTCCCTTTTCAGTTTTTAGAGCTGGTTTTCTCCTTTTGAGAGGTAGGGGGCTGACTCATTCCTCCAGGAGATTGCAGGAAACTAATACTTGAGTGAGCAGCTGAGCTCAAGTGCCCAGAGAGGGCCTCTAAGTGTTGCAGGATCACTGACAGTCATGGCTTTAGACTTCTATGGATCTTGCATTCCGTGCTGTTAAGCTTGAGAGAGGTTTTAAAACAATATGTTTTGGTTGGTGGAGAATTTCCTGCTGACTTCATGTGCATCAATGGATGTACAGCAGTACAAAGCACAAAAGAAAAACTGAAAGTAAATATTTTTTGAGTACTTCAGTTAGGTTGAATTGCTGCAGGAACTCATTGGAGACATATTTCCTCGTGCATTGCTTTCACTGTATATGCTCTACCATTGTTTTGATCTCAGCCATTTTCAGACTTCTTACCATTAAAACTGTGTTTCTGTTGATCTGGCATATTTAGACTTTTGCTACCTGAGGTTTCTGAATTTGTCCTGAACAGGAAATCCCTGGTTTAGTGTCTGTTTGGTCTTGGTTATTGTGAATGCAGTGTAGTTGTGGTTCCTGATGACTTCTGCCCCCACCTCTCCCCAAGCACCACCTGTCACAGACCTTTTATCTTCTGGGGGCACAGAAACAATGTTTCAGATTATTTGTAAACAAATGATACAGTGATGGAATACAAAGAAATCTCAGTTGGGTGTAGCCACATCTTTGCTTTTGAGAGTACAAATAAGTAATCTCCTGTTTGAGAGCATTATTTTAGTGATAGTGTTCTCCTGGATGGTATGATAAACATTTAATTCAACTCAGTGGTTATTTTCCACTGGCATTTCCCTTTGAAGCTCATTGCTTCTGTTTCAGACTTGAAGAGGCTTGTGTTCGCTTCAAGATTTTTCTTTCATTTTTCCCCTTCTCACTTATTTTGCCTTTCCCCCCAGCTCTATTATTCTGGCAAGATATATTATCAAATTTTAATAGTAAGAAACTGCATTTTTGGGATCAATTTTGCTTTAATTATTCTTTTAATTAGTTGTTTTCTGTTTTCACCTACCCTAAGAGACTTTTTTGACTTATTATGGCAAGTCTGTAATTGTGAGTCATGTTGAAATCCCAAGAATAAATCATGCTGTTTGATGTATGTCTGTGTTAGACTCCTTCCTGAGCACTCTCAAAGTGACAATCTGTAGATTGGTTGGGCTTCTTTATGGCCTTGTTTCCCCTCCCCCGTGTGCTAAAGGTCTTCATTTTATTCCACCATGCTGCCAAAAGCATGCAGCAAAAGGGTCTGGCTATAGGGTATGGGTGTTCTGATCATATAATTTGGAGCTCTTCTCTCCAGATGCAAGTGAGCATCTGTGTGTCAGAAAGCAGGGACACCACCATCATCTTGACTAGGCAAGAGATGCACTTCTGGTCAAAAGGTGCCCTTGTGCTGACCATCTCTATAGTCCATTGACCACAATATTCATGCCCTTCATGTGAGGGCTGCCTGTATCCTGGTTAGACAGAGATGGTTGATGGGGATGGTTTGTGGTATATAGTCTTCAAATACCTTTATAAAAGCCCATCCATCCCAACCCTACCAAAAAAAATGATTAGTTCTGATGAAGGATCGTGGAATATTTGGCTGCCACTGGAGGTCTGTAAGAAGAGATAAGATACAAACTCCAAAGACTACCACCATAAGAATTTCAAAACTTAAATCTGCGTTAGACATACTTCTTAATGAACTAATTTGAATTGCCTCTAACTATTAATATCCTAATTCTTAAAGGTAACATGTTACTGTAATTTTAAGATATATCTTTTGTGTTGTCTGATCCACTTGGAGTTTGTGGGCATCAGTACAACTTTGCTGTTTGTCATTTTCATCACTGCCTTTGCCTGGAGCTGCCTGGTACTCCCAACAACATTTATTCTTTCATTGACAGAGTACAAATGATGGATTAAAGCCTGAAGGGACCATTAAAATTACTTGTTTTCATTTTGACAGCTATAAATTTTTTCTGCATGTTGGAAGGTGGCAATGGCCATACTGGCTTAGGCTAAAGCTGTGTCTAACCCATCGTCTGAGCTCTGATGATTGCCAAAATTGAATAGCTACAGAAAAGTAAAAACGAGAGGTTGGTCATATGCTCTGAACTGGTTTTGCTTAGTAGAATTCTTGAGTTGTTGCAAGTTACATTGGTTTAGTACAATCCTTGGTAGTTCAGTGGAATGAAGTGTGTAGTTGAATGAAAAGTTGTGAAGGTGGGTTCAAAAGGAGTTAAATTAATTCAGAGGCAGCAGTTATGTTTTGTGTGTAGGAACAGCTGTGGTGCAGCAGCCGTGGATGCTGGGGAACTGGACTGCTGAAAGCAGCCAGTCTGGTGTGGGCTCTGAGCAGCAGCATCCACTGCTGTGCAAGGCACAGGCCAGAACTCACTGCCAGACCCACCAGGGCATTTATTGACTCATTAGTAACTCACAGAGAAACTTCACTTGTCCAACTATCCTTGTTTCCATGTAAACTTCTTGTGCTGATGTTGTGTTTTGGCAAGAAATTCCACAGGTCTTTTACATGAAGAATCACCCTTTTCTGTTTTTAAGCTCCTGCTTGCTCACTTTAATCATCTGAGGCGTGTTACACAGAATTGAAAGACATTGAGAAGCAATTGATTCTGCCTGGTATTTTCATGCCTTTTTTAAATTTTCTATTCTTCTTTCATATCCCCTATAAATCATTTTGTATCCGAGGTCACAGCTTCCACTATTGTTACTTTCATTAAATTGCTTCAAGCCAGGATTGCTTTCCCCATTAAGTTCTGAACTCTGAGCTATAGTATGTCTTTACATCAATGTGTGTTTGTCATGAACAGCCTCTGCTGCTGCATTAGCCTCTGCTAATGTGGATGCACAGAATCATGGCCATGTGGAGTACCAGGCTTTTGACATTTTTTTTTACCTTAGCTGTGTTTGAGTCAGTTAAAATCATTATATGTAGGTGTGAAGTATGATAGTTATGAAGATAAAGCCACAACTCTTTTTGTTTGGTATTTTGTAACAAGTTTCTTAGAACTTTCCTAATTTACTGCTGTATAAGATGGATTTTCCTAGACATTTGTGTGTCCTGTTACAGATAGGGCTTTCTTTTCCCACAGGCAAAGTGCCTGTGAATGGTAGATAGTTTTTACCTTAGTGTACTTCCTGAGTCAAGGTTTTTTCCTTAGCCATACTATAAGCCAGTGTAAATTGAAGACAAATAATCCCCTTATATGGCATGTAGGGGAATAAAGCCTGAAGCACAGCGATCCTTAGGAGACTTGCTATTGTACCTGATACAAACATAAAATTCATGTGTAGCCCCCCTGCCTGCACACCTGACAGCAGTGATCTACTGTGCTGATGTGGCATGTTGTACTGTGTGGATTCCTCAGAAAAATTTAGGTGCCTCTAGCCTAAATATAATGTCTTGTCAGGAGAACAAATAGCTCTAGGTTGAAACTGTTCTCTGAGCAACACTGGATCAATTTGCACTGTACTGTAATTGTCTGTATTGACCTGTTTGTTATCACACACACAGACAACAGAGAATTGCCCTGCTCAGTGGGGAAGTGAGTCAGCTTGTATTAGATCCTCTTTTTCTTTTTCATAAGCTAGACTTTCCTGAATTTGAAAGCTTTTTACCACAACTTGCAACGCAGCACTCTAGTGCATGAGAAACTTTAATTCCATGCACCAGCACCTCTTCTGTAACAGAACAGATTGTGGTTTAACCTGTGCTGCAGATGCAACAAGTATTTTTTTAAAAGCTAAGATGGGGTTGAGGTTTAGAGGCACATACCAAGAGGCATGTGCTATAAAAAGCATCACCATCTTTGAGTGTGTGTTTGAGAATTTTTCTGATTTGGCCTAATCTAGATTTTCAACTTACTTATCGGGACTGACATGCTTAAAGACAGACCTTTGTAGATCTAGGCTTGCATACTAAAGATGCTTAAGATTTTGCATATATTTTAAATAAAAACTAGCCAACATTTGCCAGAATTTTCATTTACAAGCATACATAAATGATGTTGAATTTATATCAGTGGAAGAATCACTTAATGAAAAATTAGAATCTGCTTTTGGTGATATGTTTTCATTAATGTAATTATTGAAATGGCTGATGAAATGACATGAGAAAAAGATTGCTTTTAGAAATTTAGAAACCTTAGGATATTGGTGTAGAATTCCCATTCCCACTTTTTTGAAGTATACTTTCTTGACGTTTTTGGGAAATAAGTTTGTGTAAACGATGTACAGTATTGCAAATTTACTATTGGGAGCTGCAATTGTAACTATCTTTTTAACAATTTCTTTGTTCTCACTAGGTTCTACTTCAATATGGCCTAGAATTCCATGAAGCTGAATACCGTCAAAGTGGTTTTTAATGTGATTGGGTGTTAATTCACTGTTTTAATGTAGTTTCTCCTTTACTTTTTCAGAAAATCATGATGGCCTGCATCAAGTAGTACATGAACGCCTTGGGGAGTTGCTACGTGTTTTAAAAGCAGTGATAAATAAACATCAGACTCTAAATTCAGTTGATATTCTTAGTGCTGCAGGAACAGTTATTGCAAAAGTAAAAGGTAAGGAATTACTACCTTTCAAATTCATGGAAAATTGTAATTAGTGACTTGATTTACTCTGGCTTGTAGTTTTAGATAGAATTCTACATATACAGAAGAAACTAGGTTTTTTAAAGAGTAATACTTTAATACTTGTTTTAAAAAATGCCTTCCCTAAGTGAAGAGTAACATTAAGTAGCATGTTCTCATTGATGTGATAAAATTCTGCTTATAGGAAGCTAAGTGCAAACCCACATTGATTTCTAAAAGCACAAGCCTTTGATTTTAAGCTTCTCTGTACCTGAGTATCACAGAGTAATAAACCTGGCATTTATCCACTTTGAGATTTGCCAAGAATCTTTGCTGATTCTGTCCATCTGTAGGGATGGTATTTATATCAGGTGAAGAAATCTCTGGCAATCCAAATCTGGATAGTTGAACAGTTATAAATTCCACAAGTAGATCATAGCCACGTGTCAATAAAGGTGTCAATAGCAACAAGAAAGTGTTGCAGACATGTTGGTACTTTCTGTTGTTGATCTTTGCTACTGCAATTCTTGACATGCTGGACAAATGCAAATAGTGAAGCACTGAGTTGTTCCAGCCCCAGAAACTTTCTTCTCTATGTAATCTTTGACTGCAGCTCTTCCAACTCTGGAGTCTGGTATATTACTGTGGAACCAGCTTTGTGTAGGGTTCAAACTCTTCCTCTTGCCACTGTTAAGTCATGTAGGATATCTTTCTTCAGAGAAACACAGTTTAGTTTTTCTTCTTTGTCTAGGCCTTCCCTCTTGTTTCCTATTTATCTTAGTATGTCTGACATGTATTTTTGATTCAGTAAAGTAGGAATATCAGTTAAAATGCTGAAGTGTTACCTTCCTGATTCCTATATGTTGGATTCTTCCAAACTTCTTATAGCTTCTTACTATTGGTAGGAAGTTTTACCAGTTTGTTTGATCTTGGCAGGTACTGGCAGACTATATCACATTTTCTTCTTGTTACACATAGAGTTTCCTATAGTTCTGTACCTGGTGTTTCAAGTGATCATGGGACAGGACTATAAATTCTGAACTTGCTCAAGGAGTTTGTACATTACAGGGTAAGCACAGAGCATATCCCTTGTGGTGCTGCTTGCTTGTCGGTCCTGGGGACAGTTAAGTACACACCTAGCATGGTAGTCAGTGTTTAGTGAACATGCTAATTGTTTAGTGAACATAATTCTTCCACCTTAGCCAAGCTGTTTCCATGCCTAAGTGCTCTGGTGAGATAACTGTGTCCTCTACTCTGCCCTAATTTCAGTGGACAAAGGACAATTTAATTTAAGAAACGTTGAGGAAAAGTAAATCGTATCACATCAGCATTTGCTATATTATGTTTTCAGAAAACATTGCAATGTCATCTATTCTCCCTGGACTGCATAGTTTATTAATATTGTTCTTGATGTGAAATGCCTCATATTAATCACAGTCTGTACTGTCCAAGTTCACAAGGTAAAGTAGTAATTTCCTTGTCTTGCTTGTAAAGCTGTTGAGTCCATAATTATGTTGGATTTTTGTCCTTTTTTTTCTGTACACTTTAAAAGTCCATGATAACTCCAAGGTCACTTTCTATAGTTCTAGCACTGAGCCAGTTTTCCAGATCTAGATTCATCTGTTCTCTCTCCTACCCTTTTACTTCAGAAGTGGAGAATTAAGCACTTTGTTGAATTACACAATCCATTCCTCCAGAGTACTTTCAGCGTTCTGAATCTGATGCCATGCTTTTTCTCTTCTTGGTACATAGTGTTCTGTCTGTCATACAATAGATAATAGCAGGTTGCATTTGTGTTTTGTAGTTTTCCTTACACTCTTCTGTTTCTACCTGGTTTTATGAGTAGCTGTTATTTGAATGGGTTTTTTTAGGATTCATTCATTTACCTTGATAGTGAAAAGAAATACTTTTAGTACTAAGCTTTTTTTGGGTTTTTTTGGCAGTGTAGATATTCCCAAATACTTGAATAGATCTAGTTTGCCCCTAAAATATACTAGTGAAACTTGTATTGTGGACTTCATTCTCCACAAGTATATTGAGTTTAAGAGGAGCTACAGTCATCAAGGGATTGTATTATTTATGGGAAGGAAAACTACTCTTAGGAAAGCACAGTGAATATTGCATAATCACAAAATTTTGAAAGTAACCTTATCCTTTATTGTTTGAAGATGCTTTAAACAGAAGCAGCGCAGTTATGCCTTCCAGGTTTCTGTCCAACATGTCCAAGGTAGTCAAGTTCTAAGGCTGTTCCTTATGTGCACAAGAAAAGCTTGTGCTCAGCTATAACTCACTTAAAATGTCATTAATATGATATTATATGATAAGATACTTCTTAAAGAAAAATGGCATGCAAGGAGTTGATGTTATGGTTACAGTCTTTGTTCTTGAGCTGGAGCTAAGTTCAAGTTTTGACTTTCTCCTCTTACTTGAGAATCTTACAATCTTGAGAATCATTTTCTTATTGGCAGTGGTTTGAGATTACTGAAAATCTAGCTGTAAGACTCCTGCTATAGGATCCAAAGTGCAGTAATGTACCCTCAAGTTGGTATTGGGACTGATGCTGTTGAACATCTTTGTTAGTGACAAGAGCAGTGGGATCAGGTGCACCCTCAGCCAGATCGCTGATGGCACCGAGCTGTGTGGTGTGGCCAGCACTGGAGGCAAGGGATGCCACCCAGAGGGACACTGGCAGGCTGGAGAGGTGGGCCTGTGTGACCCTTGTGAAGGTCAGCAAGGCCAAGAGCAAGGTCCCGCACCTGGCTCAGGGCAATCCAAAACAAGCTCAGGCTGGGCAGAGAATGGCTTGAGAGCAGCCCTGAGGGGAACCTGGGGATATGGGTTGATGAGAAGTTCAACATGACCCAGCAATATGTTCTTGCAACCCAGAAAACCAACCCTGTCTTGGGCTGCATTCAAAGCAGTGTGACTCTCCCCCTTTACTCCCCTTTTGAGACCTCCTACCTGGAGTACTGCATCCAGCTCTGGAGCCCCCAGAATAAGACAGATGTGTTGCTGTTGGGGCAAGTTTAAAGGAGGATCACAAGGATGATCAGATATCTCTCCTGTGAAGACAGGTTGAAATTTGGGGCTGTTTAGCCTGGAAAAGAGAAGACTGGGGAGACCGAGGCTTTTTCAGTACCTGAAAGGACTACAAGAGAGCTGGAAAGCGACCTTTTACAAAGGCATGTAGTGGTAGGACAAGAAGGGAAGACTAAACTGAAAGAGGGCAAGTTTAGCTTAGATATATAGAAGAAATTCTTTACTATGTAGGTGATGAGACAGGAACAGGTTGCCCAGAGAAGCTATGGATGCCTTATGCCTGACAATAAGGCCAGGTTGGATGGGGCTTTGAACAGCCTGGTCTGGTGTAAGCTGTCCCTGCCCATGGAAGGGGGGTGGAATTACATGAGCTTTCAGATCTCTTCCAACCCAAAACATTCTATGATCCTCTGAGTAAAATAAATACAAACTTGCTCTGTGGCAAATAGTCTATCCTGTCATCCAGACCACATGACCTGGCCACACAGATGCAAGGGAGGGGAGCTCCAGATCACATTAAAGATGGTCTCAATCAGTACTGCCTCAATATTTGTAGACGTTGATACAAACAAGTACTCTGATTTGAAGGTTTTGCTAATGCCTGTCAGTGTTTGCTCAGACACAGTACTGTATTTGTCACACCTCTGGAGATGGAAATGGGAAGATTCAAGTGTTCAGGACTCTTTCTGACTGGTATTTCAGTCCTCCTTCTCTGTGAACAGTGAAGCCTTTGCTGTACGAAAACAGACTACCTTCCCCCAACCTAATCTGTGGTAAATGTGAAGGTGGTTTGCCTTTAGCACCTGTTTGGTTTTTACAGCTGTTCTTTTTCTGAAGATCATACTGCTCCAAGTGTATAGTCAAACTGAAGTGTATGACAGCTGGTACTGAGAAAGCAGAAATAAAAATACAGCACATTGTGGTGATTGTAAACATAGCAGACCTCAGATTTGCTTACTTTGACCTATGTATAACACAGGTTATACATGTGTTATGCATTCACAGGTTTTCAACTGTGGTTGCTGCACCAGAGGTAATGCAGCTCTTGAATAAACAGGAAGCTACGAGAATGTGAGGCGCTGGTAGAACATATTCAGTATCCTTTTTCCTCTAGCTTCCCTGTCTTTGTTAATGTAACATTATGAGAAGTTCATGTGACTCATCTGTTTCTTGTCATTGGCGGACAGAACTATAAAAAGATATGGAAGCACTCTGTAGTTGGATTTATGACTAGGAAGAAAATTAACCTGGCATGGAAAAATTCTCATGTTTATTTAGGAGAGGATGAAATAGAAACAAGCTGGGATTTGCTCATGATTCCACCTCCTGGACTGGTTTTTGAGTCTTTGCATAATGTCAGAGTTTCAAATCCAGTTTTTCTTTAGAACTTCATATAGGGATATACTGCTATTATAACAAACAAATGCCTTTTGCTCTTCATTAAATCAGTTACAATAACTTTGGAACCTTAGTGACTCATGAAGTCTTAGTGTCTTGTGAAGTGTTCTGATAACAATGACAAGTTGCACAGTGCTTTAAACATAATGTCCAGTGCAGATAGATTGATAGACTACCCCCTTTAGATTGCTGCAAATGGGAATATTTCAAAGGCTAACAAAAATTACAGTACTTGTGACCCCCTTTCAAGCTTCTTGGTAATTTTGCAGGATCTTCAACAGGAATGATACAAATGTGCCCCTCGTTCTGCTTTGGATGTTCAATGCTTTTCCTTTTAGACAGATTAAAGGAAAAACTATCTGTAACATGTTATCTAAATCTTGCTACAGAGAATCATGCTTGGCAGGATGGACTTGTCAGACTTGTACTATTTTGGACTGAGGCTGAGGGAAAATGGTAGTGAGAAGAGTGGGACATGACACATAAGTTCTCATGTTTCATCTTGGAGATGACATGCCTCTTTGGACTCTGCTGCTTATATGTGCCTACTTGAGTGCTTCATGAAAAATGCCTTTTAAATGACACCTCACTTGACCTGGAAGAATTGAAACTTACTGAAGCTTCTTGCTTGGAGCCTGTTTAGACTCCTATTTCTGTAAGTCACTTCCCATTCTGGCACAGCATCATATTCGTAGCTGTTATTTTTCCACTCAGTGCCTTTAAGTAGTTGATGGCCCCAGAGTACTTGGTTCTCCTGATCCCATGCTGAATTCAAGTTTGTACTCTTCTTTTGCTCTTAATTACACCCTTTGACTTAAGCACTAAATGAACATTTCTAGTAAAGCTGAAAATTACACTTGTCTTGTAGAAGTTTCCTATTTAGGCATAGGCTTTTATGTTGTAGTTCTGCATCAAAAAGAAATACCTCAAACAAGATGAAGTAACTTCAGTTTTGTTGGTGTATTTGTGATGTACATTCTGAGCAAAATTTATTATGGAAGGAGTAGGAAACAGTTCCTTGAAATTGTCTTGGTATACAGCTTGAGTTGAGAAGGCTGCCAAACATGGTAGTAAGTAGACTGGTGAAATTGTATGGCACTAAGAACTAGAAGTACAGCAGTAGGGCTTGGGCAGCCTGTTGATGCACTTTAGGATGCAAGAATAGTCTTCTGCCTCTTTCCAATGTCCATACTATTGCTCTTTACTTGTGTTCCTCTCCTCATTTATTTTACATGTTTTTGAAGACAAGAGATAATAACAAGAAGCATTACAAGTCTTTGTTTTCAAAGAGGGAGTGGTCTTTGAGTTTTTTGTTTGCTTCAGTGGTTGTTTTGTTTTGGAAATGGTTCTGAAAGGTTTTTGAAAGTATTGTTGTGAGTTTAAAGATAAAATTGGTTGCAAAGGTACTCAGTTCCAAGAAGTCAAGCCAGTTGCTTACTTCTTATAAGTCAGCTATTAAAGCATGGATTGAGGCTGTATTCCTGTCTAGAAAAATGCATGGTGTTATTACCATATATATCTACCATATATGAGAAAACTGACCTGCAAAAAGCGAATTCTGTGAGCCTGTCCAGGCTCTGCAGGGCAGCCTTGCTGCTGTCAGTCCTGCATGTGTGTGTGGGCAGCAGGGTTGAGGCAGTGAGCAAACTTGTGCATTCTCCAGCATGGCTGTGTCCAATGGCTGTGTGCCTGCAAGCTCACTGGGAACGATCCATCACCAAAGGTCCTGGTTGCCCTTGGTCTTTAACAGCTGTCAGTCTTTTCTTCATCCTTTTAAGAAGCATTGCTTAAATGTCCTCAGGCAATACTTCAGCTTCTGGGATTCTCACTTCCAAAACCTTCATGGCTGTTTTGGGTTCCCCAGCCTGGTCAGTGCTTAATTCAAAAATGTGTTGATGGCATGATCCAAAAGCTAAAACTGCAGTGCAGCATAGAGCAGCATTTTGATGAGATTGCCAAACCTACCTAAGTTTGAAGACAACTTTGGAAGTAGAGATCCACTACAAGCTAGGCTTGCATTTCTGGTACTGGTTTTGGATTTTTATCTATCACTGTGGTATGGTTTTTTTGAAGTTCATTGTGTGTCATCTGAAGTCTTGCTTAAGAGTTGCCTGGTTGTATGCTTGCTTTGAAATCTGTAGAACTATAGATAGATAGCTGTCATTTCCAGACATGGTGAGATTACTCTAGTTCATTGTTGTCAGTAGCTATTGTGTGCAGTCAGGATGTCCTGGGGAAAGAGAGTGCGTGGTTTAAAGTTGACGTTAAGTACATCAGCATTCCAGTGGTGGTAAGCTAGAAAAAAGCTGGTGGTATTCTACTGAATTACAAAGAGATTAGACTAACCTTTTTTGGGAGAAGTGAAAAGAAGTAAAACTGAAAAATTTGAGTTTTGTTATTCCTTTTGCAATGGATCCTGAAAAGAAAGGATTTTGTTGGCATATAAAGTGAAAAGCTTAACAGGACTCTTCCTGGAACAGGAAGGCAGAGCAAAACAAGACAGCATTTCTGTAGGGAAAGGCTCTCTGTATTAATGTCTTGTTAACTAAGTGGAAGAAGTGCTCTCTCTCTCTGAAGACACTGCAGCTAATGGATATACAAATGTTTCTGTGGTAAGTGCTTTGAATGCAAAGACAATTTTTTCTAATTCATTCTAATTTTGAAGCAGTTTGCATTTCGTTCCAGCGCTTAAATGATTTTTCCAGTCATTAGGGGCTGTTAATCAATAGGTCTCATTGTGACTGTTGTTGCTTAATGATTTGGAATGCAAAGTTGAGACTTTTACACAACATTACTTCTGTAAAGTTGAGATTTTCAACTAACCTGAATTAAAAAAAAAATCCATTGCTATTTACAAAGTTATAAAACCCCCCCAAACATCTGTGGAGCTTTATCAAACCTCATTTCAAACAAAGGTGCCAGAGGCATGTTTTTGTATAATTATAAAGTATAGCTGAACAAAGAGGTAGGAGAAGTAGTGAACTGTGTCAACAGAGACTGGTAATGTTATTGTAATATGCAATAATTGGTTTTTGCTGTAGGCTTATTACAACATTATTTCGTATCTGCAAGTAATTGTAAAAGTAGCCCATGAGAAGAGTATGTATTTTCTGTAATGGCTTTGTGTAGAAAATAGTTGTTATAAAATGTTAAGTCTGTTGACATACTGTGTAAAAAGGAATGGATTTAACTATGTTACTTTACTGGTTAAAAACTTTTCCTTTCACAAAGGAAGTCTAACGGGGGAGCAGATTACTGTACTTTCTTTGTTACCCATTAGTATTTAGGCACCTGGCAGGAAGTTTGAATACTTTTAAAGATTAAAGCCTGTTAATTTGCTGAGAAAATTTGTATAGAATGGGCAACATTATTTTATTTTTGCTACTTCTACAAGTCATTGTATTCTATTTGTACTTGAAATGTAAGGAAGACAAATTAACTTCGCTAGATTTTTCAGAAAGGGATGTGGGTTGAGTACCTGTATGTGTGTCATTGCAGTATCTCTGAAATAGGTGTGTGTGACTTACACATCTAGAGAATTAAGAATATTTCATTGCTTAAAAAATAAGCTTAAAAATATAAATACTAATGTGAAGTTGTTATTTCTCACAATGTAACTCTGGGAAAAACTTCCCTCCAGAGGATATAGCTTCAGCTCAAAGGAATGTATGGGGCTTTTCTACAAAAAATCTCCCAGTCCATTGATTATGGAGTTAAGTTGAAAACAGAAGAAAATGGTTGTGCTTTTTGTCTTGTCCTTTCTCCCTCCCTCTTCTTGTTTAGTAGTTGTTAGTAGAAACTCTGGATGAATCATTCTTCTTGTCTCATTATTCCAGCTTGTCATGGAAGTATGCTAAAGGCTGTTTTGAGTGGTTAAGTACTTGATCACCACTTTAAACCATCTAGTTTGTCCAGGAACACTCTTCCCTATTTGGGACCACCAGTAGTTATACTGAGTTTCTTTGCCACTTCTGGGAAGAAAAACTGAGCAGCTTTTGTCAGACTGTGAAGCTAATAATTGAAGGGTTTTGCAGTGGACACCACCTTTTCATAGCTTTCTGCTTGCCAGTACCCAAGGCACAAGTGCTGTGTTCTGGATTGCATTCAGTTGAGGGGGCACCCCTACTGCTTCTGTTTGGAATTCTGAAATTTCTGCTCAGAAAAGAAACAGCTTTTGCAATATCTGCATTTGTGAGCTGCTTGGTGCTGCTGCTGCTGCTGTGTGATTTGACTCTAGTTGGTAAATGACTGCTCTTGTTTTCTGTGCATTACCAGCATTTCCACACAAAGCTGCTCCTTAAGTGGGAAGATGCAGGAAGTGCAAGAGTAATCTGATTTCATTGTGGGAAGCATCTGGATTGTGTTAATTTTCTTCCTTTAGTGTTTACTTTCTTACTAATCTTATTTAAAATGATGCTTTTTTAATTATTCAGAAAAACATAATGTTGCATGTTCTCTAGGAGACTTTGTGAATAAAATTTGTCTCTAGGCCTGGTAAACTTTCTTCATTGACCCCACCTCTCACCCTCTGGTTTTCTTTTTTTTCTTTGTAAGCGGTGAACTTCAAAGAAGTTAATGAAGAAAACAAGAGAGAGCTCTTAAGTGAAATATTTTCTTCCATTGAAACATTGGCATTCACCTTTGGAAACGTGTAAGTTTGAATCCAGAAGGAGTTTTTAAAAAACTCAGTGAAGCTGAATTAAATTAAGACAATGATAACAAAAGCTTTAGTTTTCTTTTAGACAGCTATTTTCTGATTAAATAATTTAAATTAGCTACATATAGCACAATTTTACTCTTTTGGGTTTTTGTCAGTTTGGTTTTTTTCTTAATAGGGAAATCTAGGATGGCATAGAAATTGCAGAGAATATACGATGACTACTAAAAGTGGTTTGCAGAACTTTTAAAGGACTTAGTAGCACATCTGAATTTTTTAATTCACTGATACAGAATTGCTTGGTGAGGTAAAGTAATGAAGTAACACAATTCTTTGTTTTTCTGGCAGTGTTTCAGACTTCCTTATGGGAGATGTAGACAATGGCTCGTCATTGGGACTTCCTGTATCTCGGAGAAGTCGGGTAGGTTAAACATGTTCTCTTGGAGTGTAAAGTGATATCTGTTAAAGGAGACTTCAGTTCCTCTGAAACTCTGCATCATGGAGCTGTGTCACTTGGAGTCATCTGAGTTTTAAAACAAGATTCAATCCAGGAAAAATTCAAGGTTTCAAATACTGGAGTGTATTTTCAATTCTAAATGATAGTGACGACTTGACAGGGCTACCTGCTGTCATTGTTCTTGAGATTTTTTAAATTGGTTAAGTGAAAATAAATAGGGAAAAGTAAGATACTTGAATGATTGCTCACTGAAGTAGTTAGGACTATATTACTTTTTAAACCTGGAAACCAAAGGGTTAATGACTTCATTTTTGGCTTTTAAAGACTCATATTAATGAAAAAATGACCTCTTCTTTCTGAGCTCGCTTTGTATTATAACTGTTTCAGTAGCAATTCACTAAAAGAACTGTCAACTTATAGGTAGTCAAAGAAAAACACTAATATTTTAAACTGCCCTCTAATACCTCTGAAGGTATAATTGGAAAATGCTTGGTATAAATTTTATTTTGAATTTTTGTATATTGAGGGACAGACTTTCAGGTAAATCAAATAAAATTAAGAGTTATATGCAAGGAAGATACAATTGATAACTAGTGTGTATTGCAAACTAAGTTGTAACAAGGTTAAAAGTATCAGATTGTGCATTTGTTTTACAAGCCTTGCTGAAACATACTTAAAACTCAGTATTTCTTGACACAAGCTTGTGTGCAGTAAGCTGTGCAGCTACAGCTGAGTAGTCTTTTCAGACTTTAACTGTGTTTGATAGTCCATCTTGCTCTTGTGTGTGGTATCACACAAATGCTACTTCTGTAGCTGCTACAAAACTTATCTTCATAAACAATATGTAGGAAAGGTAGACTACTCAGAAAACTGGTTCCAGCAAATTTCAAATTATGTCACTGATAAAAAGTATGAAATAAAATAGCATAGAACCCAGCATCTCATGTAAATTAAATGATTATTTGAAGAAGTAGTGGCTCATGCAACTGAATCACCAGCAGAAGGAAGGTGCTGAATTTGCCAACATTTTAATCTTGAAATGGTTTTGCATTGCAAAGATACGTGCCTGTGGCAGGAGATGGTGTTACAGGCTGTATGGTGAAGTGAATGATTGTTTGTCTGTAAGATCACTCTTCTGAGCATAGGGGTGGGGGGAAGGCCTAAGGGAAGTATGAATATAGTGAAATGAAGAAGGAATTCCATTCTAGGTGCTTCAGAAATCACCAGCTTTTATTTAAAACCTTGCTTTTGTAGTGTCTCATGCTTTTCCTAATCTGAAGGTGAACAATTATAAATTTTGGAGCAGGTAGGGTAACAGTTCAGTTTCTTAGAAATCCGTCTAAAGTGCATTTTCAATTAGGCAACTAAATACTCATTTAACAGGTTAATAATATCACTTTAATTTACAATTCAGAGAGCGATTTGGAGGCCAACTAGGAGTTGAGTTTTAAGAGGAGTTAAATGCAAAATATTTAATAGCTGTATTAACTTTTTCTGTAGTTGTGTGTGTTCGGGGGTTGATCATAGCAGCTAGCTGTATTTTAAACAGAGCATAAAATTTTGGTAGAATTTAACATGTAAATATATTGAAGGTTGATTAAGGAGAGATATTTTAATTGCCTCTTTAGTTAGGGACCTCCCTCATTAAGCTGATGAGGATGGCTCCAAGGAGGGGGGTGAGCAGCACTGATCTTGCTTCCCTGAACTGCAGGGGAGTCTACATTCTTTACTTAAGGCATTCCACTTGGAAGCTTAAGTTAAATGATATGTATACCCCCTCTTAGCAAATGTAATTGTTCTCATTTTAGCTCTTGTAGTTCAACCAGATGTACAAGGTGGAAGCAAAGATATTTTTTAATTAAAAACAAAAGCACTTTAAAATATACTGAAAGAGAGCAGACAGACATGTCTGACCTTTCATTACTCACCAAGCTATTTGAATGCTATTTGATGCTGTGCGAATCTGAAAGCATAATAAAGGAGGAGGATAAAATTTTTAAAGTGTGTAAAGAGATTTGCCTGTTAGGGTTAGAGTCTTGGGTAATGAGGGAAGAAAAGACAAGAGACTGGTTGAAGTTGGAAATGAAAGTCAAGCTTTTAATTTTTGCTAGGACTATTGGGATGAGTCATTGGTTGCTTGAGGAGGACAAGCTGTATGGATCACATTCTGATAATTAGTTGTAGGAGATAAAAGCATTTGTTCATGCTTGCTTCTAAAATTTGGTATTACATGTTTGTAGTGGGTGAATGTGAAAGAATAAGTGACCTTTGATTAGTTGCCTTAACTGCATAATATGTCTTGGTTACTGGAAAGTAGTGAACAGTTTTCAGGATTGCAATGATATAGGTCTTAGAGAAATGGGAAATAATTTCTAGCACCAGAATTGAAAAGTGCATCAAGGAAATATAAAGTATGGAGGTTTTCTGATTATTATTTTTTCTGCCGAACAGCATTTAAATCTACTTGAAGACAGTAATATTTTATATAAAATCTGAACTAAATCTAGGAATGCTCAAGCTTTCTCTGCAGCCGCATATTGATCTATTGCTAAATTCAGATTTTAGGGGTTTTCATTAATTTTTTTGGGGACAGCTTCAGATAGATTTCCCACCTGTTCTGGAAAAGGCCATCCATTTTATTGAAACTGTCTTGTATTTGAAGCCAATGTAATAGTATTTCACTTTCTTAGGAATTAAGCAGGTCTTTAGGCTGGAGTTTGATTCTGTTTGATGTCATTAATGATTAATACCTTGCATGGTTTGGTCTATGGAAAAACTACTTTTGCTTTGAAGTAAACAATGATTCTTGAGGGATTTTTGTGTGATTTATGATCAGTTTTCATTTACATTAAAAAAACCCAACGAACCAAAACTGCTTTTGTCATTGATAACTGTACTCCACTTTAGTGAATGTTTGAAAAGAAACCAGCACCAAATCTAAATAGAAACAAGCTGCTCTTGCAAAGCTTAAGGGCACTTTGCAGCTTTAACTTTCTGTCTGCTTTATGCTTCAAAGTTTTCAAAAGTAGTTTATCCATTTAAAATTGTGTTGGGTTTGCTGTCTGGTTTGGTTTGGTTTTTAGGGGGTAGTTGTTACAAAGTAAATATTTTGTTAATTTAAAGTTGTTGAGCAGTCAGGTCTACAGCACAGTCAAGTAATTCAACTTGCACAATTAGAGGGGTAGCAAAATGCAGTGAGGACAAAGGTAGGGATGACATGATGTGCTAAATTCCTTTTATTATTGGATTACATTCTGTCAGGTTGCACTGATTGTCAGAGCTTCATTAGCAAGTGTTGCCAGTCAGCTGTTGTGCCTACAGTGCACCACCTGCAAGTAATTTACAAAAAATCTTAACTTTATTCCCTTGAGGAAGAAATACAGGATTGTAATTGCTTGTAGAATGGTGTCTGTTTTATGTATCTGGCATTAGGTCTATGTGAAAAGGTTTTTAAAAGATAGGGATTTAAGAAAAGCTTGAGCTCACTTAATTGTTTAACAAATCTTGTTGATATTTACCTCTTTCATCACAGATTTTCAAGATAATTGATGTAAAGGTATATCATGATTCCTTGCTATTTTTTCCTTCTTGTTTGACGGCGATGGGAGTTTTACAAGATGTTGTGCATTAGATGGGAAGGAGTGATGGTGCAGTTTGCTTTATCTGCTCTATCTGGAAAAAAAAATAGGGGCAAATAATGCCATTTATATTGTTAGCTTTCAGTTCCAGTGCGATATTCTTTGCTAACTTAGTGTTTTATTTCTTGTACACCAGTCTTTTGAGAATCTTTCTGTGGAGTCTGGGGGTTCACTGCATGAAAGGGATGATATTCAAGGTAGGTCATTCATTTAACATTGATAAACACAATTTTGTAATCTGTGGGGTTTTTTCTTCTAAAAGTGTTCTAAGTAAGTTGCTTGGTCACTTTTTTATGCCTATGCTGTCTTTACAACTTCACTGTAAAAAAAAAAAAGTTATTGCAAAGGTTTCATTCATTTGTTATAAAACCAACCCAGGTTGCTTTTGTTTGGTGGGGGAAGAACTAAGGCCTGAAGCACCTTCTGTGTGTTGTCATACATTGGTGTTTTGTTGGGTCACTTTCTTGAAGAAAGTTATGCTGACCATATGACTACTCCAGATAAAGTACTATGATCCTTTAATTTGTTCTAAAACCTCTGTCAGTCCTGTTTAGAGTCAACTGGCATTAAAGACCAACTCAAGATCAGAGCTGCTTAAGCATTCACAGTTGGCTAATACTGGCTTTGCTCTCAGTGTGTGGTCATGTCTAAAAATCACTTCTTTGTGTTGGATGCTTTATTTGCAGGACATCTTCGAGCAGAGGAGGTGGATAGCATGCTCCTAAGAAATGACAGTGGAATTGAGTCGGCTCTGTCCTATGCTAAAGCATGGTCAAAATATACCAAGGATGTAGTCGCTTGGGTAGAAAAAAAGCTTAGCTTGGGTGAGTGGCTCTTTCTGGCATTTAATCAGCTTTGTCATGATGAAATTAAATCTGTTGTCAGGCCTCTGTGCTGCAGACTGTCAATAATGTGATTTCTAAATTAATAGCTGTTCCACTGAAGCAGACAGACCTATCGTGCATTTCCTGTAATTAAAGGCCTGTAACAAAGCAAAGGTGGTTCCCTCTGTAGTCTGTTTGTCAAAGGAAGACTGTAAAAAGCATGTAGCATGTGTTATAACTGTTGTTGTGTTATAATGTAAACAGTAACTGTGAAATTTTTTAACAGAAATGGAGTGTGCTAAAAACTTAGCAAAAATGGCTGAAACTGCTAAAGCTGTTGTTGGACACCAGGTGAGTATACCTTAGGGACTTTATCTTAGTCTTAAATCTTTATTGGATGGCTTGCCCAGGAGTACAATTCTGATGTTGAGGAATGGATTTTTAAGCTTATACAGAATTGATTTATATGATAAAGCAGTGGTTAAAAGAGCTGCATTTTACATCTTTCCATTTGTATATATAATATTTTTTGTTGAATATGCAGATCCACAATATCCTTTTTTGCAGACTGATATCTTGTATGCTTTGTGATTTGGACTTGTAGACCAAGTCTCCAATTTTTTCTAATAAATTGTATCACAGATCAGAAATTAGTAGTTTCTTATGTTCATACCGGACATTCATACCTATTTTAGTAAATAATTTACTAAATTTAACTGACAATCTAGTTCAGTTATACAGACATTTAGAATGTCATTATATCTGTCTTACCACAACATCAATATGTTTTGTGTAATTTTAGGATTACATGCCATTCCAGTCAATATTCATTAATGCTTTTCAAAATGATATCGAGAACAGTCAACTTTGGCAACAAACAGCTGCTGCTCTCCAGTCTAATAAATTTGTGCAGGTATGCTTAAAGAAAAAGTTATATATAACTTTATAGAATATTTAAAAGCACAAACTTCCAGCCTATATGCCTTTAATGTACTCCATTAATATTTCCTATCTAGCCTCTTCTTGGAAGGAAAAATGAGTTGGATAGACAAAGGAAAGATATCAAGGACCTTTGGCAGCGAGAACAGAAAAAAATGGTTGGTAATTCTTTCATATCTAACAGTTCAGTCTAGAATTCTTCAAAAGGATAAAGCTTCCAAACTAGCCTGTTATTTACTTAGATTCACACATAGTCTCTAGGGCTTAGTGAGAGTAGATGTAACTGTCCATTTCATGGCAATCTGGCATTTGTAAGAGGTTATCTTTCAGTGGCTTTGTACTTGGTACTGCAGCATACAGATTTGTACATACGTCTCTTTAAATGTCACGTTAAATAACTGAAAAATTAATGTTGTTTATTCTTCTGCTTTTCCTTTTGCTGCATTCTGCAGCAAGAGCTGGAAGCTGCTCTCAGAAAAGCCAAGTTGCTGTATGTGCAGCGTCAAGATGAGTATGAAAAGGCAAAATCCTGTACTGCTCGTGCTGAGGAGGAACATCTTAGCTCAAGTGGAAGCTTTGTGAAAGATTTCAGCAAGCAACTGGAAAAAAAACGAAGGCTAGAAGAGGAAGCTCTTCAAAAGGTAGAGGTTTTGTTCCTTGCTTTTAAAGTTAAGTTTATAGTGGTTTTATTCATGCTTTCCCAAGGAGAGTAAGTTGAGTTCACATTTTTAATTTTAATCATGCTTTGCTCCTTTGGGTTTTTACCTTGAAAGGGAATCTCAAATACAAGCGTATTGAGTGGAGTCTTTTCTTGCTTCTGGTATCAAGGCCTGTAGTCCATCAACTCTTTATACTTGTGTTTTCTTTAGGCCGAAGAAGCCAATGAACACTATAAAGCAAGCATGGCAGAGGTTGAAGAAAAAAGAAATGATTTGGAAAGCTTTAAAAGTGATGTTTTAACACAGCTTCGGGAGCTTATTTACCAGTGTGATCTTACTCTTAAAGCTGTAAGCACCGTTTTTAAAATACGTTTTGCACAGATACTTATATATTGGTAAAACTAAGAGAAGGCCTCATAAGCCCCATTTTAAATAGAAAGCTTTAAAAGGACACATGTCAAGCCAACAGAAAAAGAAGGAAAACTTTTAATCTGTTTGCGTTCCCTTTCTGGTAGGAATTTTTTAAAAAATTGATGTGGGGTTGTGTCTTGAATATTTCTGGGTGTTTAATGAGCTGTTGCCTTGCAAGCACCCTGACTACATAATCCTTATAAAATATCTTTTCAAAATTTTGACTAGTGTTCCTCTGTTGCTTAAGAGTAAAGCTTTCTTTGCTTTGATTAGTGCATTTGCAAAGACATTTGGATCAAGCCCAAAATTCACATTTAATGGCAGTCTCAGTTACTGCAGGATCCATGGTGAATAGTAGAATGTACTAATTTATTGGTGTAATAGGGAAGTCATGGTCAAAACTGCATATGACATGCACAAGGAAAAAAAAAGCTTGAAGAATGTAAGAACTCATTATGCCAAGAGATACTTGAGGGTTTTTGTTTGAGTTTGTTTGTTTAAATAAGACAATGAAAATTTAACTCTGGGGAGGGAAGGGAAAATAAAACATCAAACTTAACCCTGCTCCACAAGTAACCCTAAAATCAGCCCATAAGAACAGTAGAAAGTATAGACAGACCTGTCAGTTCAAGTCTATTTAAATTGCAGACTACTTTGCAACCTGAAAGCTGGTGAAGCAGCTACTCAGTGTCCCCCTTTTCTGGTCTCTGACATGTGATAAAATCTTTTAGAAGTGTTAGGTAATTTAACGAAGAAAGTGTTTAGTTAATCTGTCTGCTGGGACAGAGTTTTGTCCATTTCATGTAAGACAATACTGAGCTCGCCTGGATTTGGAATTCCAACTACTTCATCATTGTAGTGATGACTAATATTCACTCCAGAACATGAAAAAAGCCTTTTGGATAGCAAAAGCTCTTGCTGTTTATCTTGATCAGCCCAAAGTGAGAAGCCATTGGAATTACCATTCTAGTGGGAGGATTCAATAACCCAGAGAGGAGAGAAATACTTGTCTCTGTTACAGATGAAGCTTGTGCAAGTCTCCTGAAAGTTAACTGTATAAAGTAACATGTTACTATTTTCAAGAAGTTTTCTAGTCTTACTGTTCAGATTATCTTCTGTTAGGGTATTAATTTGGGTTGAGCAAGGTGTAAGTGCAATATTTAGTAAATAATATACAAATAATGAAAATCTTTTTCTCCCATCAGGCAACAGTTAACCTGTTCCAGCTGCAGCATGCTCAGGTTGTATCTCTGCCAGTTAACTGCCAGTCCCTCTGTGAGAGTGCCAAACTCTATGACCCTGGTCAGCAGTATTCAGAGTTTGTGAAAAGTTTGCCAAAGGATGGTGTTCCTGTTGAATCAGGTTGTTTTGAAACCCAGAGTTCCCAGGTTGATGGGTAAGTGCCAAAGTACAGGTGGCAACTGCTTACTTTAGAATGCAACATTTAGGCACATATTTTTGGAGGAACTGAAGGAATCCTGCTGTCTTACCATGCTTTACTATTTATTTGTCTCATCTTTTGGATGGTAGATTATATATAATGCTGGCACTAAAATCTCCCTCCGAATTCTAGGCCACAATGTCATTTCATGCAATAATACTTGCTAAAGCATTGGCAATTGTGCAAGACTTGACTTGTTGGTATTTTGATGTGCATGCTGGTTACAAAAAATGTAAATTTGGGACTTGGCAGTGTGGCAGTAGTACTCAATAATTAGTTTAGAAAGTCTGAAGGAGTAGTTTTCCTCTTCCACAGGCCTTTCTGCTATATACCGAAGCTTCTTTCATACTGTTTCCATTTGGCAACTTTTTGGCAGGAAGTGTTTCTTGATGTCTGTCTCATGCTATGTGACTAAAAAAAGCTGAGAGTCCATTTGTAGGGACGTGTTATAAGTTAATTCTTTTCTTTTCCAACCTGTATGAAATAGAAGTTTTTATTGTTAAACTATGGAAGATCCAGCTAATGTGGAAGTAAAGACTTCAAGACAAAGACTGCTCCTTGTGTCAGCATGCCAAATGCTTTTCCAACTTTAATTTGTTGTAAAATACTCATCTTGGCACTAAAGCACCAGAATATCCATTTCAATCTGTGTGTTTCACAGTTCTACAGGAAAGCGTCGTCATCGTTTTTCAAAAGGAAACTAAATACAAAAACCCGAATGCTTGAGTCAGACTTCTCCCAACAAAAGGCAGGAAATTCAAAGTTAAAGCTGAGATTCTTAATTCTTGTCTGTAAATTTCCTGCCTTTTAAGACTGATTTAGGCTCTACTCTTAAACTTTGACTTCGGGGAATTTAACTGTATAGTTCCCTGAGAAACTGATGAGCATGACATTTCCAACACTTTGTGTACTGTCCCAGCTATTTACTGCTTGACATTTATAGACGTGTGTTTTTTCTCCTCCTCTCTCCCCACTGTTTTTTCTTTGTCACAGCCTTGTGATTCTTCATGTACTTGATCATTTTTATTGTTTGAGTCTGCATTAATTTAAGGGAGTATTCCTTGAACAAATGCAAATGTGAATGTTTTTCAGTCTCTGTTTCCCTTAAGCTTGATAGGGTAGAACTGATTAAGGAACAGCTTCCTGACTGCTAAACTTGGCCAGCAGGCCATTTTGTCCCCAGGGTGCTTCAGCATTTTTCATTAATTACTGTTAACATTATTCTGTTGTTAGAGTGAGAGTGCTTTTCCAAAATAGATTGACACTCTGGCAGCTTCAGCACATTTTCTGTGCATTTAAAAAGCACAGCATGTGAACACCTATTTGTTTATAGGTGGTGGATGATCCTGATGGCTGGTCAGAGAACTTTTTGGAGAGGAAAGCATAATTATAGAATACAATGGCTGCTGATTATTCTTACCTTCAGATGAACAGATAGGCTGTTTTTTCAAAGTCTGCAAGATGATATTTATAATACATGAAGACATGTGGAAAAGCTGCTCTGAGTGCAGAGAAGACACTCACATATTAATTGAAATATCACATACTTAATTGAAAAGAAATGGCCACTCTTCTTCTAATATTTTTATTTTTTACTTTTGGAATTATATTTAATGAGAATGACATGTCAAGATGTATGTTCAGGAATAGTAATTAAATGTAGCATTTTTCGTGCCTAGGGTTTAAAAAAATGCATTACTTTTCATTAAATTCTGTCTTATCCATTCTTCAAATTGCTTTTTTTCTTTCTGAAGGGTTTTTAATAAGCAATCAACAAACAGCGTCCATACATCCCATGGTAATTTATCTCAGTGTTCAGGAGATTTTCCTGCTCAGACATTAGATGATGTGGGAAGCCCAGTTTATCATCGTTCACAAAAGGTCAGAGAGAAGAGATCTTCCAGCAACACAGATATTCAAGGTAGTTCTTCTATATTTATTTTGGAGCTCAGTCTCTAAATAAATAAATATGCTTAGTGACTGATAAATGTCATACTGAAGGGTTAAAAATGTATTATAAAGTTCAAAGCCTATAAAACATTATGTATTTGAGCATAATAGGGACACATGGAAAACTGCCTGTATGCATACCTAGATCCTCTGACAAGAAAGGTGAGATATAATTTAAACAGCAAGTACTGTCAAACTCAGTGGACTAAACTCTTTCAATTAGCTCTAGCAATTGAAACTCCATTGGTTTTGTAAATTCCATGTTGATTGCTGGTCTTCTGCAAAAGCTCAGTTGGCAAGTTTCTGAAATGAATTTTCTTAGCTCCTGAAGCTTTTACAGGAATATATGGCGTGGGTTTTTTCACGACATTGCATGTATTTCACTATATTACACGTAACTTGTGCAAATTTTCCTATTTTGAATATACTCATAGTTAGTTTTCAATTAAAAAAAAAGTAAGTTTTGTCTTTGACTTTTGGAATTAGCTGATTTTCTTTTCAAAAGCAGTGCGAGGGCCACCACCATTCAGATCATGGTCAGTTGGCAACCAGAGTGGAGGAATGTGCAGTGACTCTGAAAGTGCAGGGGGAAGCAGTGAGTCCCGATCCATGGATTCTCCATCTGCCAGCCCAGGTACAGCTACCCTCACTGCTATACTAATCTGAGGTCTTTTTCCTGCATTGTTGCACATTAGTGAAGACATCATTGTTAGATAAGCAAGTATAGAGCAGAGCATGAAATGAATAGTTAGGAAGGACAGATACTGACAGCTTCCTGAAATCTTTTTTTATCTGCTAGGAGATTTTAAAAGACGACTTCCCCGAACACCTTCCACTGGGACTATGTCATCTGCAGATGATCTTGATGAAAGAGAGCCACCATCTCCTTCAGACTGTGGTAATGTTGTTTCTGTACCTGAAGTCCCCAGAAGATGCTTTTTGTTACAGTGTGCAGCTTTTCTTTTTAATATTCTTAAGAAAAGCTCTTTAACAAGGGGTGATTTCCAACAGCATTGTTTTTCAATACAATATGCATCCACTTGAGGCTGAGAGATGAAGAATAATGTTCAAATCATTTTAATGAAGTGGTGCAGAATTGTCTTTATATGTTTAGGTTACTGTATGGGCAGCCATAGAACTTTTTAGTGTCTTCACCCTTTTGAGGTAAAGCAAATGATCTACTAACCATTCTCTCCAGACATTTGCATTTAAATTTAGCTGCATGGCACTGAAGATCACTTCTAAACTTTGCACATACCTGAAATGCACAAATTCTATAGAGTTGGTAAGTGGCAAATAGGAAAAAAGTGGATCCAAATGTTTAGGGTAATAACTGAGATTTTACCCTTTTCAGCTATGATAAGTCAGTTCAGTAATGTCTGTCCCAGATTTGACCAGGCCATTTATATTTCCAAATGAATTTTGACTGTATAATGACTATGTTGCCACAGGCATTGAAACCTGAATAACTGGATTATCAGAAATAGTTCTGTGGTATGTCTACAGTACTTACAAAATAATTTTGAAGTATTTGTGGCACTTGCTCACTAAAGCCCCGAGGAAATTCTTTACTTAGTCCTTATTTCCTAAATGTATACTTTGCCTTCTAGGAATGAACCTGTGGTAAACAGTATTAATTCAGAGTTAGACTTAAAGCATGGCAATGTGTGGAAACTTTCACTTGGAGTGATATTGTTCAGTCAGTGCTTGAGCATTTAAGAAGCTTTCTGGGCAATTAACTGAATGTGCTAATTTTAAGTTATCTGTAAAACAAAGGGGTTTGGTTCACAGAGTTGTTGATAGCTTTTTAAGTAAATTGCCTGAAAAAATTTGGACACAAAAAGGACCAGTTGCTATTCTTTTTAGTTTTAGAATCCTCTAGAAAATATTTTGGTGTTGTTAGAAGAAACTGAGAATCTGTGATTTTTTTTTTCCAAGTTTCTTTTTGTGGCTTCTGCCCTGAGTGTGTGTTAATTTTTCCTTGCTGCAAAGTATTTTTTTAAAGTATTTCAGAAACATTACATGCCAAAACTAGTCATCTTTCATCCTCTAGTACAGGATTTCGAAATGTATAAAATTAAACTTCCATGAATTGTTGCCGGAGATGCAGGGCAGTTGGAATTAAAGGTCTTAATATTTTCACATTGCCATGGTACAGGAGAAAATGGAATACTTAAAAAGGAAGAAATTATTGTTTTATTCTGGTTTTACACAAGATTGATACTTAAGGTCTGTTATATGAACTGCAACATAGTTTTACTTCCTTGTGATCAAAATGTTTTTGATTACTTTGATAGCTGCCATTACTTACAGACTTGTGGTCTGCAGCACAATTCTAAAAAATCACAGTAACTACCACCCCAATAGTAGATATTGAAATGACTGTAACAGGGAAATTCTCTTCAGGTTTAAATGATCTCACATCTGAAACTGCAAATTCTCCAGGACCTTTTAGAAATGCTAACATGTCCAAAGCAGCACAAACACACAAACTACGGAAGCTGAGAGCTCCATCTAAATGCAGAGAATGTGACAGCTTAGTGGTGTTTCATGGAGCTGAATGTGAGGAGGTAAGTTGAAAATTATTTTTAATTGCTGCTTGGGATTTATGTAAAGTTGGGAGTTTTGGAAACTTGAATTATGTTTCTATGTAAAAACTGGAGTTTGTGGCTCATTTAATCACTATTAACTTAAAGCAGAAGCACACAATACTAACAGATTTGTTGTTTTGTTCACATATGGGGTGACAAACAGAAGAAATACTTCTTATGGTGTCAGATTGTATCAAGCCGTGTGCTTTTTTGTTTCTTCCCCTGTAGTGTTCACTTGCATGCCATAAAAAATGTTTAGAGACTTTAGCTATTCAATGTGGGCACAAAAAACTTCATGGAAGGCTTCACTTATTTGGAGTGGAATTTGCCCAAGCTGCTAAAAATGTTCCTGATGGCATTCCTTTCATCATCAAAAAGTGTACGTCAGAAATTGAAAGCAGAGCACTGAATGTCAAGGTATGCTCAAGTTTGCTCATGCTTAATTTTGACACAATCTTAAAAAAAAATAAATTCTCTTAAGATTTTAATGCTGTCAGTATCATCTGTGTTTTACAGCTTCCATTCAAATTGAAATACAGTTGTGCTGGTCTTTTAATTTTAGGGCATATATCGTGTGAATGGAGCCAAATCAAGAGTTGAAAAGCTTTGTCAAGCTTTTGAAAATGGAAAGGATTTGGTTGAGCTCTCGGAGCTCTATGCACATGATATCAGCAATGTTCTCAAGCTGTATCTCCGCCAGGTATGGAATTGAGAGGTCAGATGGAAAACCAAAGTGCTTGATTCTTCTATTATTCTTCAGTACAGTACTAAACAACCACCCCTTTTCAGTAGTCCTACAACAGCAGATCAAACAAATACCTTGTATAACTGCAATGATTTCTTTATTTATACATTGAGCCTGTGACAAGGGCTGGGAAAACTGCTGGGTTTACAATATGTATTCCACATGGATATGATGGCTTTTTTAGTACCATATGCATAACAAGCTTTTATTTGTCTACTCATAGTAGAATTTATTTTCTAAAACCTTTCTGATTAGTGAATTTTCTTATGTGGAGTTTAAAAGATTCCCATGTTCTTGCCTCTTCATGCAGACAGATGCTGATATATTGCTGTTAATACCTGCTAACAAAGATCGTGTGAAACACTGATAGTGGTCATGATGTGTTCATTGTGGAGGGATTATCCATCTTTTTCTTCTAAAATAGAGCTTTAAAGCTTCATGATTGGATTTTCTAAGACATTTCAATATATATGTGAGAAAATGAAGCTGGGATGTTACCCAGTGAAATTATTGAGTCATTCTGAAAACTTGTTAATCCTGAAAGAAATAATCCTTAGCTCTGCATGGTCCTGTCCTCTTCCTCACACTGGCTGTCAGAGATGAGCATTCCAGTCCTATGATCATCACCATTAAGTGATTTTGAAAAATATTTTCTTGAAATCTTATTTCAATAAATTGTGATAAATTCTCAGTCCTGGAGCTATTTTAGGAAAGGGTTATCAGATTTCTGGAAAAAGGTGTAGGAAGGAGTTTTTTTGTTAGCTAGGATTGGGTTTGAAAAAATTGGGGGTTGAGCAAGGATCCTTGAAGAAGGATTAAACAATGTCATCCTCTATGAAAAAATGCTAGACCAGAAAAAGAAGAAAAACAGGAAGGAAACAGTTAAAATTCAGGTTTAAGTATGTTTCTGAAACCTTCATATTTCTTCAGCTTCCAGAGCCCTTGATTTTGTTTCGGCTTTACAATGAGTTCATTGGACTTGCAAAAGAAAGCCAGAACACTAATGAGGAGTTGGATGCTAAACAAGCTAGCCCCAAAGCAAAGACAAGACAGTCACTCTGTATTGAACTGAATAGGATCATCATTAAAATTAAAGATCTTCTGAAACAACTGCCTGTACCAAACTATAACACTCTTCAGTACCTTATTGGACACCTTCATAGGTAAGAAAACACTTTACATGCAAACTGATGTTGAAAACTTAACTGCTACATGCTGCATGCTAGGAACCTCTTGTACTTTTTGATGACTGTTGAGGAAGAAGTCACATATACCTTTGAAGACACTGTTCTGTTGCTGGAGTTTTATCCATGTAACGAATTCCCAAGTGAGAGAAGAATATGAAAGGAAAATAAAGCAGGGAAAGTATTGACCTCCATTATTTTTGATTCTCTGCTAGCATTGGGGTCAGTAGTAGTTAGTGTCACATGTGGGGACCTAAATATGATTTAAATTGTCATGTAACAAAGATAGGGCAGTGATTTGTTGGCTATAAACAGAAAATTGAAACTTGTATCATGTTTCTTAATAACCATTCTTCAGTCACATTTCACTTCCTTGTCCTCCAAATGATGGTTTATATGATGATGTACTAAACTGATGATTACTTATAAAAATGGGTAATATTGGGCTTTATAGCTATGTTATTACTTAAAATGAGAGACATTCTTTTCCTCAACCCCATAAATGCCAAATAGCCACAAATAACTTGAATAAATAGGACATAAAAACACCCTGTGTGGGAAGTTCAAGTGGCTGTTAAATGTGATCTGCACTGAAGATTCTGCCTGCCTACCAAACCCACTTCCAGTTTTTTGTCTCTTCTCCTCTTTAGACATTTTAGTATCAAAATTATTTCTGAAATACTAAAACCCTCTAACTCTTGGAGGTGTCTTCTGGGTTTTTTTTCTCCTCTTTGTGCAGAGTTGCAGAACAGTGTGGAGAAAATAAAATGTCAGCCAGCAACCTTGGCATAATATTTGGCCCAACTCTGATCAGACCGCGTCAAACTGATGCTACAGTTTCTTTGTCATCACTTGTGGACTACCCTTATCAGGCCCGGGTGGTGGAGCTGCTCATAACATACTATGAAAAGATATTTGATGTCTCATTGAAACCACTTCTGAGCACTTCTCATGCTGAAGAAACATCTGTTATGTTCAGAGTTGCTTTATCAGCAGATGAGAGGGAGCCACAGCAGCAGAGGAAATCATTTGTTGCTGTAAAGGAAGTGAGTGACTCTTTTGCTGCCACAATGTTACCTGTGCCATATTAATTTCTGTGTACAATTCTGGAGCATTCCAGAGACCATTTCTAATAGATATTTGTGGGGGATTTTTTAAATAAAAAAAACTATTGAGTTCTCATTTACTTCTGCTCTGACTTTTGTTAGCAGGGTGTTCAAATAGTTCCAAGTGAAAGAGCTTCGGAAATAGCTGGACTCTTTTTGGAATCAAAGAATAGTCAGAATACAAAAGAAGAAGCAGATACATCTGTAACTGGTTAGTATGCTGCTAACTCTGGGTGTGGGTTGTGCTGTTAACTCTGAGTGTAGGTATAAGGAGCCCTGGGTGCATTAGATTATAGTGCATGTAGCTCTGCAATATAGACAGAAGAAAGTGATACAATCTGTTTATCACTGCTTGATGTACTGTTTATTTTTGTAAGAAGAACAGAGAATCAAATCTTTCTAAAGGCTTTTAAGAAACCTATGTAATAGAGTCAGAGCTTAAGTGTTTTGTAAGAGAATATAACAGTAATGTGGTTTCTCACTTTTTAAAAAAAAAAAGAAGCCAACAAAACAAAGTATAATTATGCTGTGACTGTGGATTTCTGCAAATCCACTACAATGCTCTAAAATAATATTCAGCACTTTATGTATTTTGGCAACTCTTCCCCCAAAATGTGTATCATTGCCACTCACTGGAACTAAACCAGAAGGTTTTGGAAAATGTAATTGTCTGACAGAATCATCAGAGCATTTTGGATATAAATATTTCTGCTTTCAAGACCCTGAGTTTGCTAACCTAATTCTAACTTTTTTTTTTCTGTTTATCTGCCGATGCTACTACAGGGGTTTGTTTTAATGTAGGTATAATTTCATGTACTTAGTTTAGGAGTAACTACACATAATCCCTTTTTATTGTATTGATTTTCATCTGATGTTACCAGTTCAGTCATGTCCCCTATGTCAACAGTGCAACATCCTGAAACATACTAAAACTGAAAATATTCAGATATGACAAAGCACCAGCCAAAAAGTGAAGTGTCTTTGTCTGTTTGCTCTTTGGTTACAGCTGTACAATGTGTTTTACTGCTAGTGAAATGCTAACATTTGGTTAGAGTAGGCTTTTGCTAGTACGTATACAAGCTATCCATAAAAACTATTACCCCGTTAAAATACTAACTGTAAAGGGGTCATTGCAGCCTTGCTGACTTCTATTTATACTTGGTGTGAAGATCCAGTCACATCTGTTTGTGTGTTTCTAGGTGATGCTGTGAGCCCAGCTGCAGAAAAAGACAATGATCCATTCATTTCCCTAGGTGAAGACCCCTGTAAAACGAACTTACTTCCTGTGAAACCCATCCGTCATATTGCCAAAGTTCCATTGCGGGCTCCAAGGACAAAACCAGCATCTCGCCCTGTCAGCCTGCCTGTAGACCGAATACTTCCTCCGTGTGTTTTGAATGAAAGAAATTCACGAAATGCAGGGGCAGTAAGTTCAGAGAAGCTGGGCAGAAGCCCTACCATTGAAGAAGTCTCAGAGGTGAAGGCACTCCCTGCTGTTGATACCTGCTGCAGGCTTCCTTGTTACGACACTCAGCTGCTGCGAAAAACTTGGGACAAGCAGTACAAACAGTATGATATCACGGCAAGGACAGCAATGATCATGACTAATGTGCCCCAGGAGATCAGAGCACTCGAGAGTGGAACTGCAGGTGCTTTATCAGCCTCATGCAGCCTTGGTAACAATTCAACTAATGCCATTCTTCCTAATAAGCCATATTCTGTTGTCGGGTCAGGAAGGACAGCAGCGGAAGAGAATGGTCCTGATGTTAATCCTCTTGCTGCTTTTAGGGCACCAAGAACATTGCAACCACCCCCAGGGACATTTTATAAACCACCCTCAAACAAATCAAAAGAAAATGGAGACAGTTCTTCTGATAAAGCTTGTGCACCAACCAGTGCTAGCTCTGTGCTCCCCCAGGATAATACTGTGAAACTGGCTAGGAGCTCTGCACTTCCATCAGGTGCTACTGAACAAAACACAAATGAACAGAAATCTAGCTCAGAGGATATTCACCCCACAGATCTGAAACCTGCTTACCACAGACTGAGACCAAAAAGGATCCAAGAACTGGAACACAGGGAAGCTCATTTTGTATAGGGTGCAAATTCCTCTTGGACTATATGCAATTGCCAGTGGAGGCTTCCTTTTGCCCCTTTATCCTTTGACTTCCCTTGAGAATCCCACTTTTGTGCCATATTGGAGTTATTTTTATATATGCAGCATTTTAAAAATGGGGGGAGACCTGGGGAACTGTGAATTGAATAAGTCAAATGTTTTGTAGTTCAGTAGCTTTCAATAAAGATGTAATACATTCCCAGTCTAGACAGTTAATGGATTCATTGAATAAGACACTGAGCTTCATTTCATTGTGTGGAATGGAGTGCTTATTCATAGAGAAACAGCTGTTTTTTCTTAATAGATGTTATAATAAAAATGGAAGGTTTAATGTTCACTGTCTAAGCATAAACCAAAGCTTGTGCTTTGCTCTGTAAAAGCATTTGTTCATTTTTCTAATCTGTGCAATTAAAGCTTTGCTCTTGAACAGGCTTACATACTGGCATACTTACATAGCCAGCATGGCCATAATTATGTATCATATGTGTATATTTTAGGCAGACATGGTTATCTGTTGCCAGTTTTCTATTTGTTGTCACTTTAATTTTTTTTTTTGTACAGCAGGGATGCACTTACTGAGCTTTACTATTCAAAGCAGCAATCAGTTCACATCTGGTTTCTTGTATAGGTTAACAAATGGGGAAAATGCACAGCCTGTTTCCCTTGGGTGCCCTTCTGGACACAGTTGCTGTGGTGCTGTCTTTCCCAGGTGAATGAAAAGGCAGTGATTTGCTTGCTATAGATCAGTTTCACCAATTAACCTGGTGTAACTGAAATGAAGAGCTTTGTTTCCAAGTTTCTGTGAAACAGCTAAAAATAACCAAAAATCGGCATTAGTAGGTGCATCTAATGGTTTTCACTTTGTATTAAATGGTTTTTATGTGTACACTGTGTTATATTTGCTTTAAAATATATTAACGTGTTAACATTTCAATGACTCTATGGCTTCTATATCTGGATTTCTTCTAACTTATTAAAATACAGATGTTTGGCCTTTGCAATAGTGTAGTACTCTCCTGCATCTGTCTTCTGGGGCTAGGGGTTGGCACGCTTTTCTTTATGGGATTACAATTAGCACAACCCATTCTTGCATACTATAGAGTACAATTGTTTTAGCATGGTACTTTCTACTGATGTAAGCACCAAGACGATGTCAAAGGACAGCAAAGACAAACAATCACTTTTCTGTTTTTGCAACAGGCAGTACACTGGGCTTCAGTACACCATTACCTTTGCCAATCTTCCTAAATCACCACAGAGAAAATCCCACACTCTGTTTGGTGAACATAATCTGATTTTTATTTCCAGAACTCACAATGCTAGACTTTGATTCCTTATCTCATTTTCCACAGAAGCAGGACTTGAATTCTTGGCAAAGGCTACCATGTCACTGGATGGTTCTGGCCATGCTTTCGGGGTAATTTCTTCTTGGAGCTGCCTCCACAGAGAGAAAAGCTGAAAGTCCCAGATGCTGCTGTCTGCCCAGACTGGTGTTGGGAGTTGCAGAACAAAATATGTTGAAAGGTTTTTTGACATAGATGGAAATTTGTTCTGCTTTGACAATGGAAGAGGGGATTATATATACCCCAGACGTAACGATTCATTAATGAATCATTACAGGCAGTGTAGCATAACTTCATAGCAGTTGTGAAAGGATCAATATTGATTAGGACCACAAGATAGGAAAATAATTTGTGAATTTTTATTAAATTTATTGTCTCAATATATTTGTGTTTCAGCATCTCTAGCATTGGATATGGTAATGGCTTAAGAAATTAATTAAACTTCTTGCTTTAATAATTTCTTAATAAAGCTGTTCAGCTAGTGTGATGGTGGATCTCTAGTACTCCCCAGAACAGGCTCCTAACATAGAGAATTACAACAGTGAATACTGACCCATGAGAAACAGACAAATGTTTCTTAATCAAGTCGTACTACCAGTTATGTCTGGTTCTTGCCATACTCCTTTTTATGTAGCATCTGCTTCTATATTTTGCTAGTCTGAAAGGTTTCTGTCCTTTCTAAGGTGCTTCCCACAGCGCCGCAGGTACCAGTGGGCTGGGCCGGGAGTGGGGAGAGCAGGGCCCCGTGCCTGGGGGTGGAGATCTCTAAGTGTTTTACAAACCCATGTTATTTCAGGGAAAACATCCGTTTCAAAAGATTATTTACGTGTCTCAGCTCCGTAATAACTTCAACTGTTTTTATGTAACACAAGCGAAGTAGCAAGGGCACGATTTTGGAAACGGAAACCTTTGGGGCCCATGTAAGAGTTATGGCCCCGCTCCCTGGCGTGGTGGCAGCGCAGGGCCGGGCCGGGCCGGGCCGGGGGTTCTTCCCCGAGCCCTCCCGCCTGCCTGGGGGCAGCGGGGCTTGCTGGGGAGGTGCGAGGCGGCGGCTTCAGGGCCATTCTCTGACTTCTTAACTTGTCCATTTTCGTAAACATTTGCTAACCTAATTCTAACCCGTGCTGTGTTCAGGCCCGTACGCTGCTGTGTTCAGGCCCGTACGCTGAGGGCTCGCCCGCCCCTGCGAGGGAGCGTCCGAGGGAGCGTGAGGAGGTGGCCGCGGGATCGGAGCCTTACGCCTAGTGGAAAAGACTTTGGTTTACTTTGGAACTGGAAATATTTCGGCTAGCCCCTGCTGTTTCTTTTGGTTCAGATGCAGTTTTTTCTCGGTCTTGCTTTGAAACGACTTCACTCCAATGGAAGTGCAGCAATCCTACCCACCTGCCCCAGGTGACAGGCTGTGGGTCACGCGAAGTGCCAGAACCCTGCAGCTTGAACGCTGTGGAGGAAACCTTTTGCTCTCAGATTTGTTTGGTAATTGCATTTTCTGAAGTCGTAATGCACTGCCTCATCCCTCTTAAAGCTTTGGCAGAGTACCGATTTCTGTAAGTCGCTGACCTAATTAGTCATGACAGCTGTTTGTTTAGTAGGGCCCCTGATGCTACCGGAACTACCCTTCTGAAACCATCGCCTCATATACAGAGCTTGTTCAGATCTGAAGAAATACAGAAATATCAACATCCTACTACAGGCTTGATTATGCTTGGGCAGGTCATATTGGATATTTGGGAGGATTTTTATTCATAAATCCTTAAACTCGCAGATTGAGCTGTTCTGTATCAAGCAGGGGATTAAAACAATCTCCTTACAACGCAGCAGTGTTATTCTGTGAGTGCTAACTGCATCTAAGATATGTGTTTCTTTGCTGCCAAGCTGAACATTCCTTCAGAAACCTTTCAGCAGTGCTCACACATGAGGTAAGCTTTTGTGGTAAGTTTTCAAGGTTTTTGTTGCTTCTGTGTAAGAAGTCTGTGTTTTGCTTGCAAATTCATGAACTCTTTAGCTTCTGTGTAGCAGAGGCCTAATGGAGCTAATGTGAAAGCTGACAGGAAACGCTCTGCAAAGGCAGCACACGTATGGTAACGTTGGTAACTTAGCTCAGAACTTGTTTGTACTTTTTGAGTGACTTCAGTACTTACCATTGTGGTTCACCATACAGAGTGATCGCAGAGCACATAAACTTAGTTCTGTTTGGGTGAAACTAAGCTGTGCTTCAGCTCTATACCTGATGTGCTGCAGCTGCTAATGCACCTAATGTGCCTGGAGCTCATCTGGGGTAACCCATAGGCAAATAGTGCATGGGTCCTGGGTCCTCAGCACCCACTGTTTCACTACAGAGCTGCTCTTGGGCCATCCCACTTGTTGATGTACACATAACATGTTGGGAAAATAGAGCAAACCTAGTGTTTCACCTTCCCATTAGTAAAAGGGTGGGGGAGGGAGGGAGGGATGAAGGATGGACAGGGACTGTCTGATATTTACAAACAGTGTTATTTAGAATATTCATGGAAATATTAATGGAATATTCATAGAGGAGGATTCTTCAGTGCAAACCTTTCTGAATAAAATATTCTATCTGCATGCCCATTTATATTCATAGAAAGAGGGGAATTTTTTTTCTAATTTAGAGATTCAAGAGACCCTTGGAAAGTGTTTCCCTCACAAGTAGAAGAAAAAGCTTTCCTAAATCTTCCAAAATTTTAAATGCTAAGAAAATCCTTGCTCCTCAGCCCTTATGCAGCTGGATGACAGAACAGTGTCTATATGAAGTAAGCTAAATTAAACCAGGAGTAGAAAACGTGCTGTGTGTGTTTCCACTGCTTTGTGCTTGTTTATCCACAGATTGGAGTGCCTGGCCCACTGCTGGGTTTGCATAAGAATGGTATTCCACATTTCTCTGTGTTTGACATGGAAGAATCTGATTGTAATTGTCTTTGATTCATAGAAATATACCTTTCAAACAGAAGTTCTATGGGGCCTTTTCTTAGTCTCTCTGATTTTTTTATCATTTGATCCTGGTTTGACAGAACTTCCCATTCTTGTCTTTCAGGTTACTCCTTACTTATTTCAGAGAGTGGCCTCTGAAATACATGGGAAACACCTAAAAAGCTTCAGCTTGGGTTTTCCCCAGTAGTTTGAGACGGTTGGGTGCAAAACTTAACTCAGAAAGCCCCAACCTATGTTTGTGTAGTTTTCTTTCCACACACATAGATATATCGTATGCCTTTATTGATACAGGATACATTTTCCCACACCCACTCCTACAGTTGATCCAGGCAAAACTGTGTTAGCATTAATTGTGTTAGCTTTCTAGCGGGCCTGCGTCGAGAGACATCTCTTCTACATGCATAAAAATGTCTCATGGGCTGGGAAATGGTTTGAGTGCTGGAAAGCATTTTTGAACTTTAGAAGTGCTGGCCCATGAGCGCGCCCAGTACACCTAAGTGTGCATATTTCCAAAGCTATCTTTTCAGGTAATTTTTAAATTCTCCTTATTATACAGAAATATTTGCTTGTGGTACTGGAGAGATTACTTGGGATGTTTTTATAATTTGCTGGACAAATAGCATTTAATCAGATTTGATCTTTTAGTCAAAAAGTCAGGAACAAGCTTGGAAATAAGAAAATAAAATTCTGATATTTAAAACAGCTGTTAAAACTGTGGTATATGTGTGAGGTAAGGGGATATTACAACATACATGCCATGTCACCCCATGTATTGCATGTAGGTGCTCATGAAGCACATCACAGGGAACTTAAGAGATATCTGCTGTAGGCATAGTGGAAGAAGTGTCACCAAAAATCTGTTTCTACTTACTGCTTTCTTTATGTTCTAATACATAAGTGGAATGTCCCATGTTTTGTTGTTGTTGGCAACAAATTACAGATCTTTAGGAAATAGCTAAGTCATAGTGATGACTGTGGGTAGAGCTACAGTGAAACTGTGCAGTGTGCTCCATAAGCTGAACTGTATTTTACCCTCTCATGTAAAGTGATAGGCCCTGCATAAGCTTTCTCTGTTTACTTCTGAGGATCCCTTTGGAAAGCTAAAAAGAAGAAATGGGTCACAGGAGCAGTGGACAAAGTGGACCATAGAAAGCAAAATATACCCTACCGTCATCCAATTGTGATGTAAAAAATCTAATTAGGAGAGATTAGTTTAATCTGTTAGAGCTGTCTCTACAAACATGTGGACAGCAAAAAGAGATTCATTTTCTTAAAATAACTTGCCTTAGTATTTTAGAGGTAAAATGGTTGTTTGCTGGATAAAACAAATTACCTGTTTGCCTCACACATTGTATGAGGGCTTAAACACAGTCTGCAGCTGAGAAGCAGCACACTGTTGGTTTCTCTGCTTTGCACTGCCATTAATCAGAGTTAGCTTCTATCTATGGCTTTGTGAAGCTTTGTTTCTCTGTCTAGATGGAAGCAGTCTTGCCTGTGATATGAACATATGCTCAACTGAAATTAGAACAAAGCCACTTGTAAAAGAGGAGGTTGCCATAGAATCATAGAATAGAGTCATTAAGGCTAGAAAGGACCTCCAAGATTGAGTCCAACCTTTGACCAAAAACATCAACTAAACCATCTTGAACACTTCCAGGGTGACTCCACCACCTCCCTGAGCAACTCTTTCAGTGAAAAATTTCCTCCTGATGCCCAACCTGAACATTCCCTGGCACAGCGTGAGGCCATGCCCTCTTGTCCTGTCACTTTTTGGCTGGGAAAAGAGGCCAACCCTTACCTTGCTGCACCCTCCCTGCAGGCAGCTGTAGAGAATACAACTGGTATTTTCTGGTAAATTCTCCTCTGAGCCTCCTCCTCTCCAGACTAAACCCCAGCTCCCTCGGCCACTCCTCACAGGACTCACTCTCCAGACCCTTCCCCAGCTCCACTGCCTTTCTCTGGACTCACTCCAGCCCCTCAGGGTGTTCCCTGAGGTGATGGCCCCACAACTGGACACAGCACTCGAGGTGGTGCCTCAGTATAGGGGAACAATCCTGCCCTGGTCCTGCTGGCCACACCATTCCTGATACAAGCCAGGATGCCACTGGCCTTCCTGGCCCCCTGGGCACACCTGGCTCGTGTTCAGCTGCTGTTGACCAGCACTCCCAGCTTTTTCCCACTGGGCAGCTTTCCAGACACTCTTCCTCCAATCTGTAGCACTGCCTGGTATTGTTATGACCATTTGGCAAATGGTTGTCACACTGGCCAATCTCCAGTCACCTGGAACCTCTCTGATTTACGGGGAAGGATGACAAATGGTGGAGAGAGGCTTGGTGTGCTCTTTTGCTGGTTCTGTCAGTACTCCTGAGTGGTTCCCATCCTGCCTCATGGACTTGTGAGTGTCTAAGGGGTGCAGCAGGTCACTAACTGCCTCCTAACAGATTGCAGGGGAGATTTTCTGCTCCCCGTCCATGTCTACCAGCTCAGGGGACAGGTTTCCCTGAAGATGACCGATCTTTTATGTTGAGGGCTGAAGCAAGGAATACTTTTCCTCATCCTTGGTTACAATGTTTCCCTCTGCATGCAGTAAATGATGAAGATTTCCTTTGGCCCTCTTTTTGTTATTAATTCATTTATAAAAACACTTTTTATTATTTTTCACAGCGGTTGTCACTTTGAGTTCTAGCTGAACTTTTGCCATTCTGATTTTCTTTCTACATGACCTAACAATATCTTTTCACTCTTCCTGAGTTGGCTGCCTCTTCTTCCAAAGGTCATAAACTCTCTTTTTTTCCCTGACTTCCAGTGAAAGTGTCCTGTTCAGCCAAGGCTGGTCACCTGCCCTGTTGGCTCACCTTTCTGCACACAGGGGCAGCCTGATCCTGCGCTTTGTTATCCTTTGTGCCAGAAGCAAGGTTAAAGTGGGTGGTTTAGGTGGCACCTGTGTGCAGGGGCTTGAAGGCTTTATGATGGTGCTGGGAAAGAAGCAGAATGCAGGGCTTTGCTGTCAGAGCTGCAGTGGGCTCTGGGGGAAATCCAGAGTGTTAAATTCAGTGAAGCAGTTTTGTTGAGGATTTTCAAAGGTGGCCCCAAAACCCTGTGAAGAGGAAAGAAAAAGGCAAGCATTGCCACATGCTTTTTAAATTTTTGTTTTAATAATGAAGGCTGGATTGTTGTTCAGCTTCTACTTGGAAGAACAGTCACAGGGAAGTTGTGATAGTGCTTATACAGAGTCATCACCCAGCATGAGCGCTAGTGGGAGGTTTTGCTGCATTGCTGTTTCAGATGCCCTTTACAGATGAAAATCTATAGAGAATTCAGTGTTCACTTAGTTCATAAGTGTAGTGGTCTTTTTCTGATTTTAGGAGAGGATTGTAATCTATGTAAATTAACTTCTTTTTTGGAAATTGAATTTCTTTCAGTGCCTATTCTCTTTCTGATTGCAGCAGTCCCAAGCTACCACTGATTTTATGAGCAGGGTTCTGCCTGTAAAGAGTGAAGATAGATCTCCACCATGACTAATCACTCCAGAAGTTCATGTACCTCCTCAGTCCAAGTGGAGTTCTCCACACATTATTACTAGGTACTATTCTTTACCATGGTTCTACTGTGCTTTTTTATTATAGTGTTTTGCTGTACTTAAAGTTGTAAAGCTTGAATCTTAACTACACAAATGTCTTAGTTTGTCTGAGTAATGCCCAGATAGGAAAGGATGTTTCAGGACTGAAAATAATTTATCCTTTAATTATTCTGTGCTGCTACCCAATCTGAGCTTTATCTGTCCAGTGTCTTCTGCCTGCATGATTTAAGTTCTTCTTTTCCTACAGTTTTGTCTCATTTTCACCTGTCTAATTTAGATTCCAAAGTACTATAAGGTTAACTCACATCCCTGAGGCTGCTCCATTTAGGAAAGCAAAGTTCTTTCCCTTTAGCTCATAGAGAAGGTTTTTTAAACAAACCAGTTTGAGGAGAACAGTTGTTCATCCTGAAATCAGATGTGATCCTAAAGTGTGTCTGATGAGAAATGTAGAAACTTCAAGTTTTGTATGTTGATTGAAAATAATGCATTAATTCCATAACTCTAATAGTTATTTTAAGTACTTTTAAATTCTGACTCATGTAGCACAGTGTTAACCTTGGTAATCAATCTAGTAGTCTCTTTCTTGGAGAGCATTTGAGCATTTTTTTGTCCCTTTATGCATATTAATTAGGTTGTCATTGAATTACTTCTCTTATAAGCAATGGCTCTCTGTCAGTATCAACAAATACAACTAGCAAGGTTCACTGTAAAAAAATCTTGAAGATTACATAGCACAATCTGATACACAATCTGTATAATCTGAATTTCTTCTCTTTTTTTCCTACCAAGATTCAGTGGGTTTGGCTTCTTTACTACTTACATTTTTCGCCTCAGAAAAATAGTTAGATTTTTTAAAGCAAATGCTAGTAGCCATTTTATTGGCAGTCATCATCTCACTTCTGGCCTTGCATGACAAATTTTCTAGCTACTGGTACTACAGCTATTACTGGTTCAAGAGTGCTGTGGGTTTGTCATACGTAGCAAGATACTTAGAAACAGCAGTTAGGACTCTCTATAATACTGTATAATCTCACACTGAGACAGAAACTCTTAATGAGGGCTGTCCTGGTTTTGTCTCAAACAGAGACAGTGGCTCAGTAAAGAACCATCAGGAGGAAAAGAAGAGGTTGGGCCATTGGCAGACTACAGATTTTATGGCCTTGATATGAAAGCTTGAATTTCCTTTCACAGCTGATTGCAGCATCCATCTGGGGTTTAGAGGAAGGCAAGAGAAGTTGGAATGCAAAACTATCTTTTTCTCATTTGTTCAGCAGTAGGGTTCATTTTTTCAGAGTAGCAACACATTCAAGAGCCCTGGACTACACAGAAGTGTCAGAAAGCTGCCTGGCTGCCTGTTGTTGGCAACTCAAAGTGGTAGGCTGTCATACCCCAAAGTGTATTTCTTCAAACTCTCAGATGTTAGTCCATTTATTCTTCACAACAGCAGTAGATTCTTGTAGCTAGTCTTAATTCTTGCTCTGTAACTTAAGCAGTTAGACCTGACAGAGTGACACTGAAAATAGCATGAAACTGTTGATCTCCGAAATATGGAAAATTTTCCAAGTTTGGTTTTGCATGGATGTTCTTTATACAGAACTGCTGCTTTATTATTTGATCCCCAGTAAGCAGCACAGCCAATTCTTTCTGTTTGGCCCTAAATATCCTGCTTCAATCACTTTCATGCCCAGTATATCAGAAGAGATTGCACATTCTTTAGGGTTCTACCAGGGTTAGGCATGACTGATGCCAACCCTTCCCTAGTACTGGCCACTTCTTCCCTTGAGGTTAAAACTCCTTTGCAGTTCATAAAATGTGGACCTGAGATGATTTTCTGAAATAATCACATCTCTTACTGATGTTTTTCACTACTGCTTTGTTGACACATTAGGCCAAAATGTCCTGACTTGTTTTTCAAAACTTTTCTGTTAAAATCAGACAAAAATCTCCTTCAATTAATGTGATCTCCATAAACAAAATTCTAGAAGAATAGTGAAAAGGGAGACTTAAAAAAATGTGATCCATGAGTGGTTTTGCCTGTTGTGGAGATTTCAGTAATCTGCAGTGGAGGCCCCCCAGTCTTCCCATAAAATCAGTTCTACTACTTCACCACTCTTATAATCAGAGTGTGCTTTCCAATATCTGACTTCCATTTCCTTTTCAATGCTCTCCCAGTTACTAATCATTCAAAAAGAAACTATTCTTCAATTATTTAAATCTCATAAAGCAGCAGTAACATAGGAAATTGATGGAGGTAGCAAATTAAAATTATTTGTTTATTTTTTAACGGGCCCATTCATCTGATATTTGGGTTTATATGTCAAATTTCCTTTTTCTTTTGAAGATAAAAATTCATGGTGATTATAATGAGTCATTAACCTGAAAAACAGAGTATGCAATAGTTTAAGTTGTGTGATATATCTACTAAAATGTCATGAGAGTTACTGAATTTAAAAACATAAAAATAGGAGATCCTGGATTTTTTTAAGGAAATGGCAACAGAATGGATTTGCTTTTATAACATCCATTTCAGACTTAATCAGTATACATTTATCATGTCTGAATGGTAAACCTAATTGGATCATAATAGCAAAACAGTTTTATATAAACTAATGTCTTGTAGTAAATCCAGCGTTTCTTAGAAAAAAATTGGTTTGAAAACACAGATTTATTGTGATAAATGATGCAACAATTAGCTGCCTTCATTACATGCAAGTCCAAGTTAATAGCCAGATTCAATGTTCATGACTTTTTTTATTCAAAAGAGATGTTTTTCCTCTCTACTGCTTTTTGGTACTGATAAATGTGTCACAGGAAGTAGCCTCCAAACAAAGGAAACTCACGATTTTTCATGCATGATAGTGTATCAAGTGCAAAATTAAATGGTGCAGACAATGAAAGGAACCGATCTCTGCGATAACATAATCTTAAAATAAGAACAGAAAGCTTTTATTTTGCTCTAAGGTCTGTTTCTGCTGTCAGCTGAGAAATGGCAATGCATCCTTTGCTACAGGTTAACCAGAAGTATTGATGCAGAAGTATGAATTTCTTTAGGCAAGTCAGACTTCTCCTCTGGAAGAACTGGATCCTTCGGAAAAGACAAAAGGTAAAGTATTCGTCTTTGGATTTCAGGTTTGAACTATGCACATCACTGGATTAAGTGACTGCTACATTTACAGCATGTAAAACTCTCAAGTCCCTTGAAGAATCACATGTGATTTTTGTATGGGCCTGTTGTCTGGAATCTTGTCTGGTGCAGTTAGCAAACCTGCTCTTTACAGACCAAAGATGGAATAGCTATGTTGGGATTTTCTTTGACAAATAGTATTGTGTACCAGAAGAGTTGTGGGCAGTAATATTATATATTTTCACATTAAAAGGTCTGTTTTTAGAAAACATCATGAGCACCATTCAGCTCAGGAAGGTTTGATTCCTAATTTTAGATTTGCTCTTCATACTCAGCTGCTCTTAGATGTGATTCTAGTTAGGACCTTACAGTTCACAAAGATTGTGTCTGTTTTAGTGTGGCTGAATGACATAAGTAAAGCAAAAGCCAGAAGTATTTTAAGTACTTTTGAATACTCTTAGATCTTATGATATTTCTTCTTACATAAAGACTTCATTGCAGAGTCAACAGGTGATCCATAGTTAATTTAAGCTTCTTGCATTTATATGGTCTTACCACTGTGCTTGGTCCATTACAGTCCTGTCTGGATATTACATTTCTCTGTGCATGTTGCTGGGATTTCTGGCTATTTATCATGTGGTTCTGCAAATTTATAGGCTGCTTTCTGATACTTCTAGTGAATTCTGAGACACCTTTGTGTCCTCTGGATAAGGTTCACAGGAAAGAATCAGAGGTCTGACAGCACTGGTCTGCCCTTAGCACACAACACATTGTGTACCAGGTTGAAAGAAAGCTTCCCCTGAGCTTCAGACTTCAGTCTTTTCCAGACTAGTTAACTCAGACAGAAAGGAGCTACCAAATTCAAGTCTGAGGATTTTGTATTTCCTGGGGATGAAGAAAGAATCAACATCTGAGCATTAACACAGATCAACTCTGCAGCAAATGCGGACCAAAGATTCTCATGAGTTCTTGCCCCTCTGAGTTTATGAGGGTTCAGTGCTTGTCCCAAATGATTTACCAAATGGATGGCAATGGATGTTGCTCAGACCTTGTGGACCCTGCTGGGAAGGGTCTGTAACACTGTATTTTGAGCTGTGCCAGCAGCTATCAGGTTTCCCTCTCTAATAGTAATTTGCCCTTTGCTGCTGGTAAGATTTTGTCTGCTTTTAAAAAGAATAGGCATGTATAACTTCCTAGGTGGTGGAGGGTGGGTTTATTGTTACTCTGTTTAGAAAGGAAACCCTTAAGAGGAAAAATATGAAATAGCAAATTGTTGCCTGATATAAAGCTTTCTACCCTTTTGCTATAAGAATGTGGTGTGCTTAACTAAAGCTGTTGGACAAAATTATAGTGGAAAAACAGAGCAGCTCCAAAGAAACTGTTCTTAGTTATGCTGAGGAGTGCCCTTTGCCCAAAACAACATTCACGTGTAACCCATCTTGTCTTTGGCTCTGCTACTGTGTGCATTATTATAACATATTTGGTACCTGGTTGGGATGGAGGGAAGAAACAAGGAGGGCTTTCTTGCACGTATACTAGAACCCTGGTTCTGAAGATATTTTGCCCTGTTACAGGGACACAAAAATCTCATTGCTGTTCCTCAGAGCCCAAGGCCTGTGTTACAGGATCAAAGGACTGTAGTTTCAAACCTCTGCCAAAACACACAGAAGCAGTAAAACAAACTGAAACACAGGAGTGGAGGAAACAGACTGAAAACCAGGCAGGATGTTGCTCTGTGGTAAAGCAGTGCCCTTGATTTTCTGACGTGACTTGGGAGCCAATGACTGTTCTAAGTGTATTGAAAGGTCTGGGCAAAAAGGTGGCCTTTGATGGGGTCTTCTGTTTATTCAATAAGGTGTTTGAACTTAATGCATACATTTCTACAGGCATTAAGAAGTTAATAACATTGAAATGAATTGTGACAAAAAAATGCAAAAGTAAATGTCAAAGTATGTAAATCTTACACTGAAGTCCTTTTCCTTTGAGTAAGCACAGTGTACTGACAGCCTGGTAATGAGCCCAGCAGTGTCAAAGTGTGGATTAAAAAAATCCTTTTGTCTCTTGTGTCTAATACTTGTTGTAGAGTCATGCACTACCTGCTGCCTCTTTTTACCTCAGTCAGGATACTTCGGTATTTCTTTAGAATAAATGGAGAAGCAACTGAGCACTGAGTTAATGGTGATGCTTCATGGCATTCAGATGAAATCCTCTTTTGGTTGTCCTTTTCAAATGGTGAAACAGGCAAAAGATAGCCATGGGCACTTGCTGCACTGGGCTTTTCTGCTGTAAGAGGAGGTCCCATCCCTTTAGCCACCTGATGACTCTATGGTGGTGTGTTTGTAAAATTTAATTTCCTTTTTTCTTTTTTTTCCAGCTTCGTTTTCTAGTGGAGCTTGTATGGCCTCTGTTATTGTTTCTTGCACTTGTCTGGCTGAGGAAAGCTAATCCACTGTACCGCCAAAATGAATGTAAGAATGTTAAAGATGTTCTCATGGTCTGACTTCTTGTAAGCAATAGCCAGGTGTTCTCAGACAGAAGAACTGGGACTTGTTTGTGGACTGTTACTGTCCAGAGGTGAAAGAACAGACTTCAGTTTGAGCAGCTTAGTTATTTGTAGCCATGTAGTGTAAGATTTACCAGTGAGGACATAAAGAAAGTATCTAGTTTTCCTGTGAAATGTTTCTGGTCATACTTCAATTTCTGTTGAAAATAGCCATATTGCTTATATTAATGACTTATTTTTTCTTAGTAAAAGATAAACCTTTATGATTTCTATCACATTCCTTCTGTAGAGAGCCAACTCATCATGCTATTTATATTCACAAAGGCTGCATTAGAAAAGACACCTAACAATTTATATTTTGTGTTTTGATACTCTAGGTCACTTCCCAAACAAGGCAATGCCATCAGCAGGAACACTGCCATGGTTACATGGCATCTTCTGTAACATGAACAATCCCTGTTTCCACAGCCCAACCCACGGAGAGGGTCCAGGTGTAGTGTCCAACTACAAAAATTCCATGTAAGCAGAGCTGTATGTGTGAGACTGCATTGCAGCAATACAGGCCTGCTAGGGAACTGGTAATAGCCTGCTCTGGGCACCTGTTGGGCATTCATGGGCATGAATGATGCAGGGAGAAAGGCTAGAGTATCCTCACCTTGTTTAGAAAGGTGTCTCACCACACCAAGGAATATGAAATTTTAAATTTAATTTTAAGAATTTTAAGGAATTGTTCTGTGGTATGAATGAAAAGGGAAGGTAGTAATACACCAGTGTACAAACAGTGGAAGACAAAACAATTTCAGTTCTAGCACTTTGGTTTCATGCTAACAATGGTCAGCAAAGTTGTAACAGCTCACAATGGTAGGTTTGGACCTTTTAGAGACATACTTCAGTGCAAGTCTCTAGGGAACACTTGTTCTCTTAATAAAATCTGTAAGAACCTGCTTACTGAATGTCTTGGGACAAACCTTTTTGATAAAAGAGCATGGAACCCCTAAGTCTTCTTTTCTCATCACTAGAGTCGTCCCTTCTGAATGAGATCTCTGATGAAGTAGCAGCAAATAAGAATCTGCACTTCCACTTCCTTTGTAGCACTGGTTTTGGCCATATACTTGTGAGACTTTAATCAGTACATAACCTTGAGATACTAAGCTTCTTTGCAAAATAGGAGGGTGGGAGATTTCCATATTATTATTGAAAAAGGGCTGTGGGAGTGTTTTATTGCATTGTTTGTTACACCTGANTGTTTTATTGCACTGTTTGTTACACCTGAGTCATGAAAGAAAGTATAGTGGACAAGGACCCTTAGAGTGAAAAAACCTGAAAACCAGCCTGAATTTTTATATATCCAAATCTCCCTGTTTCAAAGTCCAGTTTGGAGCATCCAATGATTAAAATTCATAAGCTAATAGTGTTAAGACCATTGAAGCCCCTGTCATGTGAAAGTCTAATGTGGACTTAACTTACCATTTGACCTTTTGTTCCTAGTCTACAGGATTTAAAATAGTCAGCTGAACATTTTTGGTGGGGTACAGTCAAACACATAATGAAGCTAGAAGGTTCTGTTTTCTGTGCATTCTAACTTTTGTAGGTTGCTTGTTACAGAGCAAACTGTTACTTTGTCAGTCGCAATAAATCCAGTGCACTACAGCACAAGTAAATTCATTGTGTTTTCTGAAAGAATTTGGTCATTCCTGTACGTTGTTTCCTGTAAGCTAAAATGAGTCATGTGGACTGAGATATACTATTGCATGCATGGAAAAACATAATACTATTAAAGAAGTGTAATGGCCTTACCTGCTAGTAAGAATTTTTTATGCTTGTTCGTGAACACAGGATCTTGGTGCATCCTTGCTTAATCTTCGTGTTCTAACCCAGAACCAGTAGCTGAACAGCTAGCTGCCTGTGACTGTTTGTTACTTGTGTTTTCCTGCTCCTCTTAGAAGAAATATTCTGAAGGGACCTAAAAAATTGGAGGGGACTGATTTGTGAGGGGAAGGATGTTTCTGTTTGTGAATGATTCCATGTCACTTGCTAGGCTGAGCAAGTGCCCAGAGTACCCCATTCAACTGCTGGAGCTGAGCCTGGGCTAGAACCAGGGCAGATTTGCACTGTAACTGTAAGAAACAAATCATCTGGGGAAGGTCCTGTGTCTCCAGAAAGACCAGC
>VWYI01046408.1:28053-57590 GCA_013399455.1 Anthoscopus minutus | reverse complement strand
TTTTTATTTTATTTTTATTTTTATTCTATTTTTATTTTCTTTTATCTTATTCCTATTTTATTTCTATTTCATTCTGGTTTATTTTTTTTCCCAGTTTTTACCACTGATTTTTTTTTTTATTCACTTTTGTTTCCTTGTTTGGATCCACTTCCCTGAGCTCCAGGCCCTCGGCAGGGATTTTGAGGCCATAAATGACTTTTTATGGCCCGTTTGAGCCTCAGGCCAGGCCTCCAGGTGGGATGACCCCCGCTGCATCCCAGATGCTGGAATCTCTCTGATAATGAAGATCCACGGTGCTATTCCCACATTTTTTCAGGGATCGGGATGACTTCGGTGTCCAAGCTCTGAAAATGCTGGCGGTGAAAATTCCTATCACCATTCCCCAGGATTCCCAGCTTCAGATCCGAATATTCCCTCATTTCCAGGTGCCTTGGAGAGAAGGGAGCAGGGGAGCAGCTCCTTTTCCACACCCTCATGGAGTGACTTCCAGCATGGAGAGCAATCCTTAATCCCAAGGAATTGCGGATGCTCTATCCCCGGAAGAGTCCGAGGCCAGGTCGGATAAAGCTTGGAACAACCCGGGATAGCGGGAGATGTCCCCCACGGAACGAGATGATCCCTAAATTCCCTTCCAATCCAAACCATTCTGCAATTCCACGAGTTCATGCCCGAATTTTCCCGGATTTGGGCAGCCCGTGCTCCCTGAGCCCCTTCCCATGGTCGAGGCGTGCTCAGCATCGCGTTGTGCTTCCTGCAGGGAACACCCTGCCCGGATCCGATCCATCCCTGCCCCAAGGATCATTCCCAAGAGTGCCCCAGGCCATTTTTAAACATCTCCAGGAGCAGGATTCCCACCCCTGCCCCGGGGGAGGGCGGATGTTCCCCAATCCAAGAGGTTGGAATGTTTCCCCCGATGGCCAGCCCTCATTTTCCATTCCTTAATCCCATTTTGTGATTCCTGGTTATTCCCCAGTCGGTCTGACCCAAACAATTCCTCCCTCTCCGGGATATTTCTGTCCATCCGCAGACAGTTGTCCTCCTTCCCTGTTTTCCAGCCAAACCATCCATATTTAGCTCCTCCAGCTTTTCTCCTCATAAGTCCATCCTTCCAGCCACTTCATTTTGTCCCACTTGGACTTGTCTCCAAGAATTCCAGTGCTGCCGAGGTGACCAGGAGCACATCAAATCCCCCGAGGAGGAGCTTGACAGAAAAACTTCATTTATGGGAAAATCCCTCTTTTTTTTTTTTTTTTTGTGGGAGGGGGTGGAAACAGGGATTTGGTGCTCCCCGTGAGACCTGGCTGGTGTCATCCAAATATTCCATGGAATGCAGGCACTGGGAGCAGCCAAGGAGCGATGTCCTGCTGGGTTATTTTTGGTAATGTCATGGAGGGATACTGGGAGATGAGGAGGAGGAAGGTTTGGGCCCAGGAAAAAGCAGGGATAAAGGAACCCAGAAATTCCCTATCAAACGGCACAGCCTGTCCTGCCGGAGAAAAATCCCAGATTCCTTTTTCCAATTCCCTCAGGACCGTTCTGCTGCCTAAAAACAAAGGAAGTTTTTTCTGTGCCCTCTGTCCCCAGCCGAGGCTGGTGCTCACCTCGGGGTTTTTTTATTTTGGCTGTTTTGAGGCGTTTGCTGATCCAGGGCAGGGAAAACCTTCTCTGAAATTTCCTTAAAAAGTAGGAGGGACAAAGTTAGGAAGAGAAGTTGTGGATTCCCATCCCTGGAAGTGTCCAAGGCTGCGATGGATGGGACGTGGGTCAGCCTGGGGTAGATGGGATGGAATGGGATGGGATTCCTGGTCACTTCCAGCCCAAAGCATTCCAGGATTCTGGAGCTGCTCTGCTCTGGGAGAGCTGGGAATGTTCCCTGGAGAAGGGAAAATGCAGGGAATGCTGAGAGTCCCTGCAGGGGCTCCAGGAGAGCTGGAGAGGGACTGGGGCCAAGGCAGGGAGGGACAGGAGCCAGGGAATGGCTGCCCCTGGGAAAGGGGAGCTTGAGCTGGGATCTTGGGCAGGAATTCCTGGCTGGGCTGCAATTCCCAGATTTGCTGTGGATCCCTGGCAGTGCCCAAGGCCAGGCTGGGCACCGGGGCTGGAGCAGCCTGGGACAGTGGGAGCTGTCCCTGCCATGGATAGAGTGGAATGGGATGGGATTTTTGTTGATCCCAAACCATCTCACCCCATGATTCCATGAAAAACAAATTTTCAGAGCATCCAAATGATCCTGTGCTGCTCCAAATCCTCCGTTTCTGCATGGATAAACGAAACACGCAGAGCTGAGGGTGATTATGGCTCTGGATAGCCGGAATTCCTCCATTCCTGAGCTTTCCAAACCCTTTATGCTCCGCAGGGAATGGGCACAGCCCCGAGGCTGCCGGAGCTCCAGGAGCGTTTGGACACTGCTCCCAAGGATGCCCAGAGTGGGATTGTTGGGGGGTCTGTGCAGGGAAGGATTTGGATCCATGATCCTTGTGATTCCTGGTTCTTCCCATCAGGATATTCCACGATCTCCCCACACTGCTGGGAGTGGACAGAGGCTTGAAGCCTAGAGCAGATGAAGAAATTCCCTATTTCTGGAGCAATCCTGAGTTTCCTTCACAGGAATTCCGAACGTGGAATGGCTTTAAATCATGGCAAAGCTCACGTAGCCGGAACAGCTTGGTCTCAAAACTGCAGCTTTTTTGTAGCTCAACCCATCTGAAAATTCCTCTTTGGATTTAGAACAAAACCTCTCATTTTGCTCCTCCAGCCTGTTTTAAAAATAGGGAAACAACGGCCTCTCCTAAAAATAGGGAGACAAACATTTTTCCTAAAAAAAACAAGACAGAAAAAACACCTCCAATTTTTTTTTATTCCTATTTATTTTTGCTGCTCGGGCCCTGACTCAGCAAGGAATTTCTCCTTTGTGCACATCCCATTTTTATTCCCATCTCCTCTTGCCTCTAAGGAATTAGTGCAGACAGTGGGAATCTGGGAAATGCTGAGGGAGAGCAGGGGAAAGGAAAGGAAAGGAAAGGAAAGGAAAGGAAAGGAAAGGAAAGGAAAGGAAAGGAAAGGAAAGGAAAGGAAAGGAAAGGAAAGGAAAGGAAAGGTGGGATGACAAGGAGCTCTGTGCTGCTGGGAAACACCTGTGGAATGGTTTAACCCCCTCTGGGAATTAATCCACAGCAGGATGGGGGAAGGAATCAGGAGGGAAAAGGTGGGAAAACTCATGTGTTGATATGAAGATGAATCGGGAAAGGAAAACCTACATGAAAGAAGGAAAACAAGGAATTAATTCCCAGCTTCTCATGGAATTAACTCCCAGCTTCTCATCCCAGGCAGGTGTTTGCCTGTCCCTGGGAAAAGCAGGCTCCACCCCAGGAATGATGACCTGGGAAGACAAAATGGCATCACTTGGAATGTCCCCACACTCCTTCTTTTTCTCCCAGGTTTATCTGCCGAGGCTGATGTCCCAAGTTCTGGAATATCCCTGTGGCACTTCCCAGCTCCTGCTGCATTCCCAGCCTCTTCCCTGGCATGAGGAGCAGGAAAAACGTTGGATCTGTGAAAGCACTTCCCAAAAATAATGGAACCATCCCTATGTTTCCAACACCAAATCCAGCCCAAATCCCAAACACAGCCCCATTCCAGCTCCTGGGAGGAATATTTACTCCAGCCCAGCCAAGCTGGCACATCCTAAATTCCGCTTTCCTCCGAGGATGCAGCTGGGAGGCAGGAGGAGGCGGGATAACATCGGCTCCCTGAGGGAGCCGGTGCTGCCAGGAGCAAAAATCCTGGGAGCTCTCCCAGATGGAGACCCCATTCCAGGGGCTGGATCCATGCCTGTGTTGTTCCTCTCCCACCCACTGGAGTGGAGCAGATGGATCCGAGCTCCCATGGGACTCCTGGATAATCTGGCAGGAGCAAGGAGTGAAAAAGTGGGATTTTTCTTGAGCTCTTCCAAGGCAACTTCGCTTCTTCCTGGCACAAACACATCCGTGGGCATGGAGTGATAGGACAAGTGGGAATGGCTCCAAGCTGGAGGAGGATGGATCAGGATGGGATCTTGGGAAGGAATTGTTCCCTAGGAGGGTGCAGAGGGGCTGGGCTGGAATTCCCAGATTTGCTGTGGCTGCCCCTGGATCCCAGGCAGTGCCCAAGGCCAGGCTGGACACTGGGGCTGGGATCAGCCTGGGATCAGGGAATGTGTCCCTGCCCATGGGATGGGTTGGATTTTCCAGTCCTTTCCCACCCAAACCATTCCATGAATGTCTGGATAAGGTGTTTATCTGAGCCTGGCCCTGATTTGGGATCAAGGAGGACAATTCCCACGTCATAGAGACGAGGATAAAGAATGGATCGAGCACTGACCTTCTCATCCTAACTGATTCCAAAACTTCCAAACATGGAAGTTTTCCTTCCCTTTTTCCCTGGAAACAAAGGGAAAACTGTATCCCAGAAAAATCCTCCTCCTCCCACATTTCCCTGACATTTATTTGTCCTTCCCAGGATTTTTTTTTTTTTACAGCGCCCAGATTCTCTCTGGAATCTTTGATTTGGGATAAAGTGGCCATGAGTAAATTTCTGAGCAAGACGAGTTGTGGGATTCAGGAAATTCCTTCTGGCACGAGGAGAGCGGGCCAGGAATTACAAAACGGATCCAGATCGATGCCGGGGAGGTGATTTGATGCAGTCATGAGTGAATTTCTGAGCAAGAGGAATTGTGGGATTCAGGAAATTCCTTCTGGCACAAGGAGAGCTGATCAGGAATTACGAAACGGATCCAGATCCATGCCGGGGAGTTGGTTTGGTGCAGTCACGTGAGCAGAGGGCTGGAGACTGGGAAAAGTCCGTGATTTTCCATCTCTCAGGTCTTCCTCCAGCACCTGCTGCTGGCTGGGCCTGCACACAAGGTGAGGGTTTGGCTGGAATTTCGGATTAACCACAATCATGGATTTGTAGATGGATTCCGATCCCTGCCCATCCTGGTTTCCCAGACGAAGATTTGAGCCATGGATTTGCCTTTGGACTCCCCGTGAGGACTTCAAGTGTCTCCTGAAGCCCAAATCCTCCACAGGGAGGTTTTCCCGGGAGAATTTGCAGCATTCCCATTAACATCTCCGCTCCTTTGAGCATTTACGGAAAATCCAGGGATTTTCTGGGTGCTCCAGGAAATTCCCAGGGCTCCAGATTCCTCTGATAACAAACAGACGTGGTGTTTAGTGTGGGGTTTAATTGATTAAGGTGGTGTTGGATCAAAGGTTGGATTTGATCACCTTGGAGGCCTTTCCCAGCTTTGCCGATTCCATTCCATGATTCCATGGAGGTCCAGCTCAGGTGAGCAGTGCCCAGGATATTCCCTGCAGAATCCCAGGAGGATTTTATCCACTTTTTTTATCCCTCCACTACAACACACCAGAAAACTCGCTCAGTGTCCCACAATTCCTTCTGAGCCATTTTGTTCCCCCCATTTTTTGTCTCGGTGTTCCAGCTGCTGTGGTTCCCCCAAGGAATAAATAGGATTCAAATAATAAATAATAATAACAGCTCCTGCAACTTGTGACATTTCCATTTTTTTTCCTGCTTTTACACTGCTTCAATCCCTCTCCCCTCCCCTTTCTCCCCTGCTCTGTAAAAATAGAATTCCGAGCTCCAAGCCTGGGAAAATCCAAACCCCTCCCTGCATTCTCACTTCAACACCAGCAATTCCCGAAAATTGGAGATTTCCCCTCCCTCCTTCACAACTTTTCTCCTCCTTTTTATTTTTTTTTTTAGATTTTTTTGTTTTGGTTTGTTTGTTTGTTTGTTTGTTTTTGGGGGGGTTGCTTTTTGTTTTGTTTTGGGTTTTTTTCCTGCACAGGAATTGGGTGAATCGGGGTTGAAAGAGAAAGGAGCGAGGAAACAAACAGAAAAAAAAAATTCCATCACAGGAGCAGCCACGGAATTCTTCCCTGCTGCAGCTTCTCCTTTGAGCTGGATACACCCCCCCACCCCATTCTTTAACAAGGAGCAAATTTCCAAGGATCAATGGGAGAATTGGGATGCAACTTTTTTTTTCACAGGTCACTGTCGGCTCACGCTCCAGAACTTTTTATTTTAGTGTCCTCACCCCCTTTTTTCCCCATTTTTTATTATTTTCCATCATTTTTCTCCCTTTTTCCCTGTTTTTAGGTGGAAGTGATGCCTGGTGATGGTCCCTGGGGGTGGTGGCATCCAGGGTCAGTGATGTCCTGCTGGGGTCACTTGTGGCTCCTGCGGGACAAGGAATTGTCCCTTGCTTGGCTGTGGAGCAGCTAGGCCACGTCTCCAGCACGGGGCGGGAAATGGGGAGATTGGAATTGGGAATGAGCTGCTGGAACTGGGAAATGGGGAGCCTGGAACTGGGAATGAGCTGCTAGAACTGGGAAATGGGGGGTTTGGAACTGGGAATGAGACTTGGAACTGGAAAATGGGAAGTTTAGAGTGGGTTTGAGTTGTTGGAACTGGGAAATGGGGAGCTTGGAACTGGGAATGAGCTGCTGGAACTGGGAAATGGGGAGTTTGGAAGCGGGAATGAGACTTGGAACTGGGAAATGGGAATGAGCTACTGGAACTGGGAAATGGGGAGTTTGGAATGGGTTTTTGAGCTACTGGAACTGGAAAATGAGGAGTTTGAAAGTGGGCTTGAATTGTTGGAATGGGAAAATTAGTTTGGAAGCGGGAATGAGACTTGGAACTGGAAAATGGGGAGTTTAGAATGGGTTTGAGCTGTTGGAACTGGGAATGAGCTGCTGGAATAGAGAAATGAGAACTTTGGAACTGGGAATGAGACTTGGAACTGGAAAATGAGGGCTTTCAATGGGTTTGAGCTACTGGAACTGGGAAATGGGGAGTTTGGAACTAGGAATGTGTTATTAGAAGTGGAAAATGAGGAGTTTTGAACTGGGAATGAGCTGTTGGAACTGGAAATGAGACTTGGAACTGGAAAATGGGGGGTTTGGAATGGGTTTGAGCTGCTGGAACTGTGAAATGATGAGCTTGGAACTGGGAATGAGCTGTTAGAATTGGGAAATGAGGAGTTTAGAAGTGGGAATGAGATTTGGAACTGGAAAATTAGTTTGGAATGGGTTTGAGCTGTTTTAACTGGAAAATGGGGAGTTTGGACCTGGGAATGAGCAGCTGGAACTGGAAAATGAAAAATTTGGAACTGGGAATGAGCTGCTGGTACTGGAAAATGCTCAGGTGAAGTGTGAATATCCCAGTGGCAAATCCCAGAAAAGCTCTGGATGTTCCTGGACAGCTCAGGGTTCAATGTATCCTCCTGGCACATTTTTCCATGAAAAGCAAAGCTTTGGAGAGTGGGAGAAGCAGGAATGGGACATCCACACACAAAGACAGGGACAGCTGGAAGCTCCTTGCTGGGACTTTCCTCCTTCCTGAGGGAGCTTCAGGGGCCTGAGCTGCTCTTCCCAACCCTTCCCAACAAATTCCCAGCCCTGGAGCTGAGCTGCCCGGGAAGTTCTGGACACTTCAGCTTGTCTGGAGCTCAACTCAAACCCTGCCTTGACCTCCTTGGCCCAAATTCCTGATGTTCAGCCAGGTTCCTTCCCAGCCTGGCCCAGGGTGCTCCAGCCCCACTTCCCTGCCCAGAACTAAGGATGATTTCCAGCCCTAGCCAGAGGCAGCACTCGGAGCACCCAAAGCCACTCCAGAGGGCAAAACTGGAGCAGACTGGGACAACTGGGAATGTTCTGGGAGCAGTCAGGGGAAAGAATTTGTTGGATGAGCCAACAAAGTCCTTTTTCCCTGTTTTTCTGTGGAATTGTGGCAGCTCCTGGGGCTGGGTGCCTGCTTGGATTCCCTCCTCCTCCTCCTCTCCGCAGCATTGCAACCCAGAGGTTTTCCCATTCCTCTTTCCCCCTTCTTTATTCCCTTCCTCTTCCCACAGCAGGAATCCATGGGATCCAAAAAAACCCTTGGAGCATCTCCACGCCTGGCGAGACGACGCTGAGCCCAAGCTCCCCTGACATCCCCAATGTCCCCTCGGTCTGTGCCCCACCTTCCCTGGCTCCTCCCGGAGCATCCCAGGAGTTAACAATTAACCACAGGGCTAACGAGCTGCCCTGCCGGGGGATCTTTAACGGGATTTATCCCCAATTTTTGTTTGGGAGCTGGGCCGAGGGTGGGGGCTGACAGCAGCATGAGGCCCTTTGGAAGGGCGATTTTAGGGGAAAATAATTGGATTCATGTGTCCCGCAGGCCACTCGTGACATCCCAGAGCAAGGTCAAGGGTGCTCCAGGCAGAGACGAGAGGCTGCTCTTGCTCAAAGTCATTTCCCAGCGGTGTCAACAGCTCATTACGGGGCCAGGCCTGACGACTGCTGGACTTTGGGACGGGTGACTCATCCCCTTTGCTTCCAGAGCCATTTTTATCCAGGATTGTGGCCTGACTAAGCCACAGAAATCGTCCCTGCCTCTTCCCAGGAGCGGGGCACAGCAGCGCTGGGCCCGGGAGGAGGAAGGGAAAAGGTTTTTGAAGTGAGGTTTGGTTGGTGGTGCCCCCTGAGAGGGGCAGCCTTCACTCCTGGCTGGTTTTGGGGTTTCTGGGATGTCGTCGGGGGGATTTTGGCTTTTTCGAGGCCTCCCTTTTTCCACTGGCCAGGCCTCGGGGTTGTGACACTCCCTCTTTCACAGTCCTGCGGCTCCTGCTGACAATGGAGCCATCCCAGGCCAGAAATTCCTGAGCCTGGCATCCAAATATTCCATGGAATTTGTGCCAAACAGGTGAAGCTTTGACTGGGGCCCCTTGTCCCATAAGCCAGGAACGTGGAAATCTTGCAATGGTGGATTTTGGGGAAGGGGAGGTGGATAAAATTAATATGAAAGTCAGATCCAATTAAAATCATTAAAATCACTAAAATCAGATTAGACCAGATGTCAGGAAGAGCTTTACTCAGAGGCTGGGGAGAGGCTGGGCTGGAATTCCCACATTTGCTGTGGCTGCCCCTGGATCCCTGGAACTGCCCAAGGCCACTGGGGCTTGGATCCACCTGGGATAGGGGAAGGTGTCCCTGCTCATGGCAGGGGTGGCACTGAATGAGCTTTAAATTTTTTCCAAACTTTTCATTGATTCCACGAAATTCCTTTCCAGCCAGTTTTTTCAGCCCTGTTTCAGTGAAATTCTAGCATTCCAATGGAATTCCACTGCTGGAAAGCCAAACACGAGTTGCTCGGGTACCCCTTGCCGCCCAAGGGCTCTGCTGGCAGCCCCTGTGGGAAGTCTGGTTCGATCTGTAAACGGTCAATTCTTAATCTGTAAATTGTCAATCTGAATTACCAATTAATTTGGTAATTAATTATCGGGTGTCTCCAGCTGGGAAGGATCCATCCAAGAGCTGGGAAGGCCACGAGGATGATGGGTGTGGGCGTCACCTCCTCCAAACCACGGCGGCCAAAACCTTGGGCTCAGGCGACCTCGTTTCTTCAGGGTCTTCTGCTCTCCAATCCATGAGCTGTGGGTGAGGAACTCCACCCAAGGCTTCCACTTTGGGCCGACATTCCTGGGAAAAGGGTGGAAAGGAGGGATAAAGTCACTGTGAGATGGTAGATGCCAAAGCAGGGAGTGAGAGGTGTCCCAGGCCAGGCTGGACGGGGCTTGGACCAACATAGGATAGTGGGAGGTGTCCAGGGGGTGGAATGGGATGGGAATTACGGCCCCTTCCCAACAAGCCGTGCCGGGATTCCATGATTTAACCTAGCAGCCAGGTTCCCTCATTCCTTGTCCGGTGTTCTATGCACTGGATCACTCAGTTCCCATTGCTGACTCCTTGGAATAACCTGGTGGAGCCAACGGAGTCGTGCTCGGCTCCTTCCCTTCCCTCCAGGCAGGAATCCGAGTCCAGCCCTTGGCTCCGGGGTGCATCCATGAGGATGAGCTCAGTTTCCACTCTGAGGCACTGAGGGAGCCGAGCTGGGAAGGATTTGTGTCCCTGTGGCTGGAAGGATTTGTGTCCCTTTGTCCTCCCACCAGGGAGCACTGCCGGGAGCCAGGACAGGGATGGACTCTTGGCAGAGCCAAGGAAATTCCGCTTTCCAGTAGCAAAAGGTCGGGACACAGCACGAATGTGGCTGATCCCATCCCAGCAGGGAAAAGCTTTTTATGGAATGGGCCTCTCTCCCTCTTTTCTCGGGAGAAAAGCCTTTCGGAACACCCTGATGGAAGGAGGCAGAAGTGGGAGATACCGGACATTTTTCCAGCCTCTCCAGGGAATCCTATGGAAGCAGGGAGCTGGTTCCAGCCTCCTGCTGTCCCAAATCCCATCTCAGCAAGCTCGGAGTGACCTCTCGGTGACACTGGGCCCTCTCTCAAAGCCGCAGGCCTAAAAAAGGAAGAGCTGCTCCTTCTCCTTCCTCCCCTCCGTCACCGTGGAGCGCCGAGCCAGGAATGCCAAACAACATCCTGGCCTTCCAAGAAAACCAGGCCCAGCCACCTTAGCAGGGAACAATAGGGAACGCTGAGGACACGGCCACAAGAGCTGGCTGTGGTTAACCTCGCTCCAACCCCAGGAAATTCCAGCAAACCCTAAAACAAATCCGATGGCCACGACTGTTTGCTCCCCCGGGGGAAGCCGGGAATAGAAATCCAGAGCTCCCGGGAAGGGAGGAGGGGACGGGGGTGGCCACGGGTTGTTCTGCTGTGGTTCCACGTGGGCTGAACTGGAGATGGGGCTGCGGAGTCACAGGCTGGGAGAAAGCGGAATTTTGGCACCACGGGAATCCAGAGTGGGGAAAACGCTGCATTCCATGGATCCATAGGGCTGTGGGAGCTTGTTGGAGCCTCCTGAGGGAGAATGAGCTCACCTGGAGCCAAGGGTTGGTGATTCCCAAGGGTTTCCTGTCCCTGCTCATTGTTGTTTTTGGGTGACACCCAAGCAGGGCCATGGGTTGAAGGCTCTGGATGGGAGCCTCAGGCTGGAGCGGTTGTGTGGAGCGTGATCAGTGTGGTGGGACAAGTGGGAATGGCACCAAACTGAAAAACAGGAGGTTTGGGTGGGGTCTTGGGAAGGAATTCCTGGATGGGAAGGTGGGGAGGGGCTGGGCTGGAATTCCCAGATTTGCTGTGGCTGCCCCTGGATCCCTGGGAGTGTCCAAGGCCGGGTTGGATGCACTCAGGACAGTGGGAGCTGTCCCTGTCCATGGAATGAGTGAATGGGGTGGGATTTAAGGTCTCTTCCCACCCAAAGCATTCCATGATCCTGTGATTCCATGTGCTTCAGGCCAGTGATGATCTCTGGCTGTGTCTCTTTATCCCAAGTAGAGAATCATGGAATTACTGAGCTTGGAGAAGACCTCCAAGATGGTCACCACTAACCCACACCCCCAAGTTCCACATTCCCACGTTTCCTGAACACTTCCAGACATGGTGAGTCCATCACTTCCCTGGGATTGTTCCAATGCTGGAAAAACCCTTTCTGTGGGGGAAAAAAAAAACCAAACCCACAAAAAATTCCCAATCTCCAACCTGAACCTCCCGACCTAGGGCCACTTCCTCTCCTTCTGTCACTTGTTCCTGGGAGAAGAGGCTGGGTCCTCAGGGATTTTGGATGACCCCTGGAATGCTGGGAGCAGGGATCAGTGCAGCAAAAAGAAGGATCCAGGCCAGAGTCGACCTCCAAAGGTGGTGCATGGATCCATCCACATCCAAGGAATGCCTGGTGTGGCACTCAGTGCTCGGGGCTGGGGACAAGGTGGGGATCGGTCACACCCTGGACTTGTCGACCTTGGAGGGCTTTTCCAAACCTGAATAATTCCTTGATCTCCATAAATTTCCAAGCCTTGTGCATCCTGCTAGCCAGCAGGCTTCGGGCAATTTTTTTGTGGAGAAGGTTCCAGTTGCATCATTGGTCGAATTTGTGCTGATTTTGTTGATTCTCTTTTGGCTGGCAAGAAAAGGAGGAGGCAGCAGGAATCGCCTTCGCAGCGCAGGGGTTTGGGAATGACCTCACTGGGACCATAAAATTCACCTGGCTGGAGCAACCTGGAGCTCGAGGCACTTCCAAATCCTTGGAACAGGCTGAGTGTAGCCAGCTGAGCTGTTTTGCTGGGAAAACTGGGATTTTAAGGAGCCTGGATGCAGGGAAAGAAGGGAGAGGCTAAGGAGTGGTTCCTTAAAAAGGATATTTTATTTTTCCCTGGCTACAGCCGCCAAGTCACACCTGCTGCTGTTTCCTGGTGACAATTTTCCAGCCCTGGTATCCCAAGGAATTATCCAGGGAACAGCAACTTCTCCTGCCCACAAACTGATTACACAAAGCAAATCCCTCTGGGTCAGGAGATGTGGAACAGGACGAGCAGGTCCCAGCTGGATTTTGCTGAGCTTTTGGCTTCCAGGTGTCCCTTCCTCGCAGGTAAAGCTCCGACCCAGCACAGGTGAGACTGTCTCATTAAGAGCAGCTAATTAGGGCAGACCTCGGGTGCAATTAATTAATGTGGGGGATGAGCAGCCTTGTTTTTAAAAAGATTTATTAAGAAAGAATAAATTTATTCGCAGCTGTGTGGTTTGGTTATTTTTTAATCCAGGGGAGCTGAGTCAGGGATGGGGCGATGGTGGCAGCTGATGAAGGTAAGGATGGAGATTTTTGTGCTGCATTAAGGGATTTTTTTTTCCGTGTGAGGGATTAAAAAGCTGAGTAACTCATTTTTAATTTGCCTCTGAGAAACTTGGGATTTTTGCTGTAAGATAAAACCACAAAGGGAAACACTTGGAAATCCAGATTCCTGCAAGATTCGGGCTCTGCTCCCTTTTACTCCTTGTCAAAGAAGATTGAAATAGCCCTGGAACTCCTTTTCTTTTAGTGTTCCTCTGGAAAACATTGATGAAAACAAGGAGTTTATTGTTGTTTTAATCAATTGTTCATTGTCACGGAGCTCCTGCTGGTGAATCCAGAGGGGCCTGGTCCAGGATGGAGCCAGCTCTTAGGCTCAGATTAGCAGAGCTTGGCTTAGAGGTCATAAGGGCTCAGCTTCCCTGTGTGATTCACGGAGAGGGCTCCAACACCTCTTATCTCATGTGAGCTCCACTCACCGCCCTGTTTGCCCTTTCCACGTTGATGAAAAACTTCCAAGGGCTGGATAATGGTGGGATAATGGGATCCTGGAGTCACGGCCGAGGCAAACATTTCCTGCTGAACTCAGCTCAATAATTCCGCTTGGCTTGGGGCTTTCTCCCTCGTTAATCTTCGCTCTGAATCATCCCGGGCAGGAACTCCCTGATGTTTGGGATCTCCAAGGAGGTGGCCAGGGCTAATCTGGGAGTGAGGTAAAGTTCAGCTTTGTGAGTCACCCATTGTTCCCGAGGTCAGGATTAAGCCTGGCAGATGTCACTCGCCCCGGAGGTCCCTCGGGAGGTGACTCAGGGCTTCTTGTCTCAGCCCCACTTCAAAGGCAGCTTTGGCAACGTCCTGGGACCAGACACCACCAAACACCAAATGTGCAGCTGAGGCAAAACCAGCGTCAGGGAGATTTTGGGATAAGCTGCAGCTTCTGCAGCCTTCAGAATCCACTTAGGAAAAGTTCAGGCCTCTTCCCTTGTGCCCTGACCCCGGCCAGTGTTGGAAAGGGGTTTCTTCTGCCCCTCTGGGTGACCCAAAATTCAACATAACCATGGCCTGGTCACCTCGCCGTCAGGTTGTTGTTGTTGTTGTTGTTGTTGGGATGAAGAAGGAGTTGAGCTCCTTGGAGATTTCCTGGGAGGCTTGGGAAAGCTGGAAACATGGAATGATGGAATGTTTTGGAAAGATCCTTAAATCTCATCTCATTAAAACCCCTTCCACTAAAAGCTTCCCACTATCCCAGCTGGATCCAAGCCCCAATGTCCAACCTAGCCTTGGACACTGCCAGGGATCCAGGGATTCTCTGGGAATTCCAGCCCAGCCCCTCGCCACCCTCCCAGCCAGGAATTCCTGCCCAAGATCCCAGCCCAAGCTCCCCTTTCCCAGGGGCAGCCATTCCCTGGCTCCTGTCCCTCCCTGCCTTGGCCCCAGTCCCTCTCCAGCTCTCCTGGAGCCCCTGCAGGGACTCTCAGCATTCCCTGCATTTTCCCTTCTCCAGGGAACATTCCCAGCTCAGGAATGGCTCGGGTGGGAATCACCTCATCCCACCCAATCCACGTTCAGGGACACCTTCCTCTATCCCAGGCTGCTCCAAGCCCCAGTGTCCAACCTGGCCTTGGACACTCCCAGACACCCAGGGGCAGCCACAGCAAATCTGGGATTTATCAAATCTGCTCTCATCTTGTGGCCAGAGACCACGGATATGGCTTGGCCCTGGGACCTGAGGGCTTTAATTTATTTCCTGCCACCGCCGATGGGCACATCCATGGGCAGAATTCCCAGGAAGCCCGTGGCCCCTCCTGCGGGAACAGGACAAACATTGGCAGGAGGTGACAAAGCGCAGAGGCACGTGCGGCGCGGGAAGGGCTCCGGGAGCTGCCTCTTGACTCACTCCCAGAGCCACGAGCCCTCGGCAGGGTCAAAAGTTGAAGGGTTTTTTCTCTTTTGTTCTCCGTGGCCCAGGTGGGAGCGGGATTTTCGGGAATCCTCCCTGGAGGTTCGGGCATGAGGAAAGCCGGGCCTGCTTTGTTGTGCCTCCTGACTAAACCAGCGCAGCCGACACCGATCCCTGCACGGTTCAGCAGCTCTGAAAGGCAGCAGGAGGCTGGGCCTTAATCCCTTGAGCCTTTCATCCCTTGGAGAAGCCGGATATTTTTCCTCTTGTCATGGTTGGAGTGAGCAGGAGGTTCCTCCTTGCCAGGGTGCAGCTCCGAAAGTCACAGCCCGGGGCTGTGCCTGTCCTGGAGGGACACCTGGGCTGCCCCTTCCCTCCTGGGGCTTGGATTGAGGAGCAGAGCTGGGATCTGCTGTCCTGGCTCCGTGCTGAGCCATCCCTGCTGGATCCCTGTGGGGTTTTCTCCTCAAAATCCAGCTAAAATCTTCTGGATGATCCCACCCAGCCCCATTTAGGATTGTGAGGCTTTTTTGGGCTCTAGTTCCTGGGTTAGGAAGGAGGAAAACTCTTGGAAGTCTGCGGAGGCCAAGGGGCCTGGATCTGTTATCCTGGTGTTGAAAAATCCCTGCTGGATCACTGTGCTGATTTCCCCCAAAATCCAGCTGAAATCTTCTGGATGATCCCACCCAGCCCCACGTGGATTTAGGCTGCGGATCCTGGGTTAGGAAGGAGCAAAAATCTTGGAAGTCTGCAGAGGCCAAGGAGCCTGGATCTGTTATCCTGGTGTTAAACAATTCCTGCTGGATCCTTATGGTGATTTTCCTCAAAATCCAGCTAAAACCTTCTGGTTGATCCTACCCAGCCCCATGTGGATTTAGGAGTGTGAGGCTTTTTTAGGCTGCAGTTCCTGGACTAGGAAGGGGCAAAAATCTTGGAAATCTGCAGAGGCCAAGGAGCCTGGATCTGTTATCCTGGTGTTAAACAATTCCTGCTGGATCCTTGTGCCGATTTCCCTCAAAATCCAGCTAAAATCTTATGGATGATCCCACCCAGCCCCATGTGGATTTAGGCTGCGGATCCTGGGTTAGGAAGGGGCAAAAATTTTGGAAGTCTGCAGAGGCCAAGGAGCTCTGCATGCGGGAATCACCTCCCAGACTTTGGCATGAGGTTGGAAAACACTGCATTTCTCCTCAGGGCTTTCCCACAGCGTCCTCAGGTGGGAGCTGGGGCAGGATTTGCCCTTTCTCCAGCAGGGAACAGCCATCAGCTGAACTTTTCCATGGAAAAGGGAATCCACAGGCACAGGCTGGGCTCAACCTGCCCCTGGCAGAGACTCCACCCTCGTGTCCGGCTGCTGTCACCCAGGGATGTGGAATTACCCGGGAAAACCAGAGTTTTTGTTCATTTTTCATCCATTTTATCCCATCCCAGTCCTGGCTGTGACTCCGAGCAGCTGGAAAGAGGAGGGAATTTCGTTGTCCACCCTTTTCTCCGGAAACACTCGGAAGCTTGCCCGGAGATGCCATGAATCCCCTGCAAAGACGCCTCACATCCCACCCCCAGCTTTCCCCTACCCTCTCCAGACTTCCAAAATGATTCTGAGAACGTGGAACACCAGCACTTCCCACATTCCCATCCTTTCCTGGCTCTGCTCGTGCAGAACCACCGGGAAGGAGCTCCGAGGCGAGGGAATCACAATTCCTTGTCACAGCAGCCGGGATCCAGCTGGTTTTGGCCTGGAGGGTTTTAATCAATTAATTAAAAGCTTTAGACCTGGATTAAACGAGGGGCATCATTCCCAACTGGGATATGGACAACCCCAAAGCCATCACGAGGAGAAATTCCAGTAGAAGCCACCAACTCAGGGAATTTCCTGCTGCTTCCTGAGGGATTCTCTGCCTTTCCCCCTTCTCTTGTCTCTCCTTTTAATCTCCCACTCCTTCCAAGTGTCTCCCAGTGCTCAGAACTTTGGGAATTGTTCTGATGACCTCGGTGTCTTCCCTGAATTTCTCTTCTCCAGCCCAAGTGAGGAGCTGGATTTTGGAAGCGTCTCCTTGGTTGTTTTCCTGCCAGGCACCAAAATTCCCTCCTGGAGCCACTGTTTTAGGTAGAAGGGAATATTTTTCAAATGGAAAACTCTGGATTAATGTTATTTACTCCTGTAATTAATGGAATGTTGGATGATTCCTGCCCAGCCAGTAAATATTCCACATTCCTTAAGCCCTGAGCAGGGAGCTTCAGTGACTTCATGGTCGGGAAAATTCTTCTTTCTGTGCTTTTTTTTTTCCTTTCCCTTTTTTTCAATAGAGGGTGAGGAGGAAGCTGGAGATCCTCAAGAGGTTTCTGTGAAACCTCCACAGTCACTTCACATTCCTGGCATTTTTCCTCGTGGAGAGGAGGGAATTGTGTCCAGGTAACGTCACCTCCTTCAGAGGTGGATTTGAAGTGCCCCGGGAAGGGATCAGTTTTCCCTCTGAGAATACTTCTGGAATAACCTCACCTATTCCCCTGTGGGAATATGGAGCTGTGCTCCTGGGGTGCTGCACAGCAACAATTCCCAACCATTCTCCTCCATTCCAAGGAGAATCCATTGGATTCTCTGCAAATATTCTCTTCATTCCAAGAATTTCATCCTCTTCCTCTGTTTTCCCTTTGTCTCCCGACTGTTCAGATCCCACGTTTGCTGATGCTCCTGGGATATTCTTTTCCTCAGCCTTGGGATATTCTTTTCCAGTGCAACATCAACAATATCCAAGGATTTTATCAGTATCCAGAATTTGACCCAGGGATTTTATCATTATCCTGAATCTGGGTGCTCTGAAAATGGATCTGAAACCTTCCCTGACTTTCAAACTTGGAATCTGCTCTTTTCCCATGACTTAGAGGCTTCTGCTTGTATCCCCAAAATCCTCAAAATAAATTGTGTGACTGGACCCAAAATGTGTGGGAGGTGTCCAAAACGTGGACCTGGAATTCTTGAGGTTGAGTAGGCTGGAAATGAGGAGGGAAGAATCAGCCCAGAGTGTGATTAAGGTTCCCAATATTTTCTTATTCCATCTAAAACAAAATTTTCAGGGTTTCTCTTGGATTCCTGGAGTAAAAGAAATGCAGACTCGGGATCAGGTAACCAGGAAAAGGTGGATGGTTCCACCGCCATGCCATGGCTGGATAACCAAGGAACTCTTCTGTGGTTGTGGGGGGTGGACAAAAAGGAATTTTTTCCCTACATCCCAAGAAATGAGGTGATCCCAGATAATGCAGCCTGCTCAGTTTTGAATGGACTTCCTAATTAATGGCTCGCTTCTGGAAAAATTGGGAAGCAGATCCCACTTTTCCGTCAGTAAGAGAAGGAGGAGTTAGTGCAGCAATGCTCATCTCACATCCATCCCTTTTTAGGGACGTGGGAATCTGGACCAGGAACACCTATCCCAGTATTCCAGCACTTTAAGGGAGCTTAGAAAAAGCAGGGAGAAGGGCAGGAGCCAGGGAATGGCTGCCCCTGGGAAAGGGGAGCTTGGGCTGGGATCTTGGGCAGGAATTCCTGGCTGGGCTGCAATTCCCAGATTTGCTGTGGCTGCATCCCTGGCAGTGCCCAAGGCTGGGTTGGACTTTGGGGCTTGGATCCAGCTGGGATGATGGGAGGGAAAGCTCATTGGAATTCCAGATTCCCAAACCCTTCAGAGGTCAGGAAGCATTTGGACACTCCCAAGCACAGGGGAGGATCCTTGGATTTGTCCTGGTGCAGGACCTGCAGTTGGGCTCGGATCCTTGTGGGCCACTTCCAACTCAGGATATCCTACAGTTCCATGGATTTAGTGTTTACCTCTCCTCCCAAAGGGCATCTCCCTGGTTTGGATGGAATTTATCTGGTGGGATCTGCTGGGAGGGATGTGGGGACACCGGGAATGTCCCCCCTTCACGGAGCCAAGCCGGAGCGCGAATCCGGCCTGGCAAAATTGGGATGGGGAGGAATTTTGTCGGGACTTGTCAAGGCAGAACTGGGATCTCATCCCAAGCTTCTCGTGCCAGAATCCACCCTAAACAACTTGGGGAGGAAAAGCGGGATCCTGCCTGGGTTTGTATCCCCATTCCCTGCGGATGAGAGAAGAGCCAGATCACACGGAGGTTTCCTGGGTTAATCTGAAATATTCCGTGAGAAAAGCTCGGGAAAGGCATGGAAAGGTCAAAGTTCAAGCACTGCCTCACCTGAGCAGCTTCCTGCCAAATCCAGGGCTGTGCCAGAGTCACGGATTGAGGGATTTGGCTCCAGTTACTCACGGAAAGGCGGGGAAAGGGGAGGGGACGAGGAAGGAAAGGCGCAGGGAATAAACCTGCCTTGGCAAATATCCCTGGAATGCGCTGCCAGGCGCCTGACTCATTCTCCTGGTTGGATTTAGGCTCCAGAGGCCTCTGCTCCTGGAATTTTGCTAAGTGGGAATTGGTGCCACGGGGTCTTTTTGTGGCACCGGTACAAACGCTCCCTTTGTCACCAACTCCTCCCCTGTCAACACAAAACTCCGCCTGTCACTCCAGGATTTTCCTTTCCCTGCTCCAGGAGTTGCTCCAGCAGGGATGGGGAACCCCCCAAGGCTCATTGGGTGCTTGAGGTGAGCACCAAATTTGGGATGAACGAAGTTCCAATCCCGGATTTTGGGTTGGGGTCGCCTCTGGTGGCCTTGAGCTGGGATTGGATCCAGTGGCTGCCCGTGAAAACTTGGGAATGGGTAGCATTTATCATTCCCAGGTGTTTTCCCGTGTGGAATTCCTGTTTGGAGAGGTTTTATCTCTGACCTGGCTGGGTGTGACCAGAGACCCCTCCGGACCCCTTGGCGTCATTCCCAGCCCAGACAGAGGGTTGGGACCCCAGGGAAAGGTAGGACCAGGAATTGAGATCAGGAATTGATGGGGCCTCCGGAGGAGATTCCAAAGAGGGAAGGGATTCTGGGAGCTGATGGAGACAGGCTGGGATGGAGTTGCAGATCCATCACTGCTCCCAAATCCTCCGGGAACTCCAGGCCTCTGTCCCTGCTGGGTTTGGGGCCAGTGCAACCGCCCTGAGCCAAATTCCAGCTTTTTATGGTCTTTTCCTCCCTCCCTACTGTTTGAAATCCCAGGAAAAGCTGGGATCAGGACTGGATTTGAGATCAAGAACTGACAAAGAGGGAAGGGATTCTGGTAGCTGCCGGAGACAGGCTGGGATGGAGCTGCAGATCCATCACTGCTCCCAAATCCTCTGGGAACTCCAGTCCTCTCCTCAGGATGCCTCCACAGGCTCTCCCACCAGGAGATCTTTCCCTGTTTCCCACCCCTGGCTGCCAGGGAAGTATTTGTGCAGAATTCCAGGAGCATCAGTCCCGTGCTAGGAATTCCAAAATGAAGTTGGGCTGGCTGCCCCAGCTCCAGGCCTGGAACTCAGCTGGGAATTTCCTGCAGGATTCTCAGAGAATTCTCCATGGAATAAGGACAAACACCCCCCAGGACCTGATTGATGGGGTTGGGGATCTGTGCCTGCCTTCCACAACTGGAAAGGAATCGAGGAATTTTTGGGAATTGGTGGTGTTTGCCCATGGCCAAAGTGGCCTGAATTCCTGGAATCTAGTTTCCTTCAGCAAGCTCCCAACAGGACAAAGAGAAGCACTGAGGACACAATTCCTGGCTTATATCCAGGTGGATTTTCTTTTCCTGTCCTTCCAGCATGGACCAAGCAGGAAAAAGCCACAAAACTCCATCAAGGGCTGCTAATTTTAGGGATGGCACCTCTGGCTTAGGGAATCCCCAAGCAGGAGGTAACTGGGAATGTTTTGTGATGGAATCTCAGCGTGGATCTTGGTCAGCCTGGAGAAGGGAAAATGCAGGGAATGCTGAGAGTCCCTGCAGGGGCTCCAGGAGAGCTGGAGAGGGACTGGGGCCAAGGCAGGGAGGGACAGGAGCCAGGGAATGGCTGCCCCTGGGAAAGGGGAGCTTGGGCTGGGATCTTGGGCAGGAATTCCTGGCTGGGCTGCAATTCCCAGATTTGCTGTGGCTGCATCCCTGCATCCCTGGCAGTGCCCAAGGCAAAGTTGGAGGAGCCTGGGACACTGGGAGCTGACCCTGCTCATGGATGGGATGGGAATGGGATTAAAGGTCTTTTCCAAAGCAAATTCAGGATTCTGGAGCCCCTCTGCTGTGGGAGAGCTGGGAGCGTTCCCCTGGAGAAGGGAAAATCCAGGGAATGCTGAGAGTCCCTGCAGGGGCTCCAGGAGAGCTGGAGAGGGACTGGGGCCAAGGCAGGGAGGGACAGGAGCCAGGGAATGGCTGCCCCTGGGAAAGGGGAGCTTGGGCTGGGATCTTGGGCAGGAATTCCTGGCTGGGCTGCAATTCCCAGATTTGCTGTGGCTGCATCCCTGCATCCCTGGCAGTGCCCAAGGCAAAGTTGGAGGAGCCTGGGACACTGGGAGCTGACCCTGCTCATGGATGGGATGGGAATGGGATTAAAGGTCTTTTCCAAAGCAAATTCAGGATTCTGGAGCCCCTCTGCTGTGGGAGAGCTGGGAGCGTTCCCCTGGAGAAGGGAAAATGCAGGGAATGCTGAGAGTCCCTGCAGGGGCTCCAGGAGAGCTGGAGAGGGACTGGGGCCAAGGCAGGGAGGGACAGGAGCCAGGGAATGGCTGCCCCTGGGAAAGGGGAGCTTGGGCTGGGATCTTGGGCAGGAATTCCTGGCTGGGCTGCAATTCCCAGATTTGCTGTGACCGCGTCCCTGCATCCCTGGCAGTGCCGAAGGCCAGGTTGGAGGAGCCTGGGACACTGGGAGCTGACCCTGCTCATGGATGGGATGGGAATGGGATTAAAGGTCTTTTCCAAAGCAAATTCAGGATTCTGGAGCCCCTCTGCTGTGGGAGAGCTGGGAGCGTTCCCCTGGAGAAGGGAAAATGCAGGGAATGCTGAGAGTCCCTGCAGGGGCTCCAGGAGAGCTGGAGAGGGACTGGGGCCAAGGCAGGGAGGGACAGGAGCCAGGGAATGGCTGCCCCTGGGAAAGTGGAATTTAAATGGAATATTGGCAAGGAATTCTGATGGACTCCAAGGAACCTGGAGAACTCTCCTGAGCTGATTCCCCCAGGATCAGCTCGGCTGCTCCCTGCTCCCGGGGGATTTTTATTTCCAGGGATATCTTCTTCCCTTGGAGCGCCAAACCAGGCTCCTTCCTGCCTCTTCCAAAGATTTACTTGTTCCTGGATAGCTGAAATAAACTTTTCCAAAAGCCCAGGAGTTCTTCCTCTTCCTTGCTCCAGGTCATGGAGCGGCTTGTCCTGAACTGGGTCTTCTGGCCCTGGATCCAGCCTTTCCCTTGGAATGTTGAACCGGTGGAATCGTGCCAGCAGTTCCTCCTGGAGCTGTGCCAATCCCTGATTTCTTGGCCCACAATGATCACTGGGAAATGGGATCATCTTTAAGCTCAGTCTGCTTAAACTCAAGTTTAGCCCCAAAATTCTGTTTCAGGCATAAGCATCGGAGTGAAAAAATAGGGAAAAAAAAAAGAAATAAAAATCGAAACAAACCCTGATTCCTTAAAATATTTCCAGGCTTTGGCTGGAAAATATTCCCTGACTTTGCAGATATTTTTGGTGGGCCCAAAACCTGGAATTTTTTGAGGACTTTCTTCCCCCCTCAGTGAACGAATTATTCATCCCGAATCTCCCGCGCTGCGTTGGGATCCAGCTGCTGTCTGAATTTCCCTAAATCCCCTGCTCCTGTACAGGCACCCTTGATCCAGGAAAGCTGAAAATGTTTGGAATTCTCACCCACCCCGGCCGCGCTGGAGCCCAATCCCTGAACATTTTGGCTCCCGATGTTTGCTCGAGGAATAACGGAAACATCCAGAGCTTCTCTTGTGGTTTTCTCCCGTGGCAGCGCGGATTTCCTCTCCTTTTGCCTGAGCTGCCTCTGGAAACCCCTGGAATGATCCTGGATCTCCTCCTGACCGCCCAGGAATGTTGATGTAGGAAGGACCGGAGCTTCCAAGGCAGATCCTAAACCTTGAGCTCCTTTTCCTGATCTTTTCCACTCGGATTAATTTAATCCTAGGTTTGTTCCGTCCGCCCGGGCCACGTTTGATTTTTTTTTTTTTTTTGTGGATGAAGTCACCCATCCATGGAATTCTGGGATTTTGTGTCCAGGAATTGTTCTAAACTCAGGGCATGTTCCTTGCCAAGGAATGCATCCCAATGTTAAATTGCTTTTTTGGGGGGAGGGATTTTGGGTTGTTTTGGGATTTTTTTTTATCAATGGAATATCTTTAGTTTTCTGGGAATCCCACATGGTGATGTGTTCCCAGTGTTTACCTGGGAAAACACCTCATGGATGCTTTGGGAAAAGGTGGCAGGTTGGAGATCGGAGGAGAAGGTCTTGGGGTGGCTTCACAGCCCCTGTGTGCTTGGGAATTCCTTTGGGAATCCAGTTTTTCCAAACTTTTTCCCAATTCCAGTCATGGAATCATGGAATGGTTTGGAAGCCCCCATCCTGTGTGTGTTTCTTTATCTCAGGAGGAATCCCCAATCCCACAACAGGAATAATCTAATTTTTCTTTGGAAAAACCTGACAAATTCAGAATATTTTGATCTGAAATCCTCTGGCTTGAGGTTTATTTTGAATTTTAAATTGGTCACTTTTTTCCTGCCCTTTATTCCATGTCTAAATATAATCCCTGACCCCTTCAATTCCTTCAGATTATTCTGGAATATGCCAGGAATACCTCGATGAAGATAAACGTCCCCAAAATGTTCATATTTCCAAGAAAAAATATGGAAAAACAAAATCTTAAAATCTCACCAAATAGAGAGAAAAATAAACCCGTGGCCTTCCCTTATGAGGCCAGAACGGGAGGAATGGGATTAGGACTGGGGCTCTGGGAATGCTGAGTTCCCCTCAGCACTGAAGGATTTGGATCAGGATTGGGATGGGGAATGGGATCGGGATTGGGATCAGCCTTCTGGGGATGCTGAATTCCCATCAGAAGCGAAGGATTGGGATTGGGATCAGGATTGGGATCAGGGCTCTGGGGATCCTGAGTTCCCCTCTCCTTGTGAGACAAGCCCTGAAGGATTGGGATTGGGATTGGGATTGGGATTGGGATTGGGACTGGGACTGGGATTGGGATTGGGATTGGGATTGGGATTGGGATTGGGATTGGGATTGTGATTGGGATTGGGATTGGGATTGGGATTGGGATTGGGATTGGGATTGGGATTGGGATTGGGATTGAGATTGGGATTGGGATTGGGATTGGGATTGGGATTGGGATTGGGATTGGGATTGGGATTGGGATTGGGATTGGGATTGGGATTGGGATTGGGATCCCTCTGGAGCCAGACACTTCTCAGGGCTGCTCCCAACACCTTTCCCAGCTGGATTAGCTTCCTCAGCTTGGAGGGGGAGACATTTTTTCCTTCCCAGCTCCTGGATCTGCCAACCAGGAGGGAAAATCAAGAGGAGAACGGGATGAGGGAAGAGCGGGCTGGGAGGGAGCTCTTCCCTAACCAATTCCACCTGTCCCGTGCTCCCAGACTCGCTCCAATTTCTGCCCAGCTGGATTTTTGCTCTGCACTCTGCCTCAGAGGCTCCTCCAAGAATTAAATTCCCTTCCCAGCCTCCTCCGTGCAGCGGGAGCAGCTGATTAGCGGCTGCCCCTATTTAATTTTCCTATCTGCACTAATTACTCTTCTTGATGGTCCATTTATCGGGCTCGTTCCCCTTCGGTGTTTTTTTTTTTTTTTTTTTTNNNNGTGTTTTTTTTTTTTTTTTTTTTTGCGCTGGGATGCTTTTCCAAGGAAGGGAGGGAGGGTAAATAAAAACCAGACGAGCCAAGGAGGTGCAATTCCATCCTCGTTGTTGCTTATTTAACCGAATTCCAGATTCTCCTTTCTAGAAGGAGCCGGTTTGCCCTGAATTTCAGTGGGGTTTTATCCCTTTGTTTTGGGTCGTTCCCTGTGGGGTTTTTTTTTGTTTTTTTTTTTACATAGATGGGACCTGAGTGTTACCTGGCCTGAATTCCAAACTTTTACTGGCTCTGCTGGAATGTCTGACCCCACGGATTTATCACGGTCCCAGTTGCGTTCCCAAAGCCTCAAACTCACCAGATGAGAGCTCTGATAACAAAATAAGGTCTCGCCTGGGGAATTCCCACCTGAAGAGCAGGATGCCATCCAGGCAAGGGCGGGATGCTTTTCCCTCTCCCTGGCCAAGGTGTTCCCAGGGACTGAACCACACAAAAAGCCTCTTTTTTTCTTTAAAAATTTGTAACTTTATGGACAAATGTGTCCAAAGTGGAAGATTTTGCACCCAGGGCTTGAGGGGAGGTTCTGGGATCGAATTTAACGTCGTTGTGTCCTGTTTGGGAAAAATCCATGTGGAAACGGATCTGTTTCATTCCCAGGTAAGTCCGGCTCTGCAGAGCTGAGGTTTCCAGGGTTTTTCCTGTGTTATGAGGAGCCAAACTCATGGAAAAGGCCATGAATCAGAACCCTGCACGCCCTTGGTTCCTCTGGCCTGGAACAGGGATCCCAAAATTTCATAAAGCAAAAATGTTTTCCATTATCTGTGACATCTTCCAATTCCATGGCTCCTTGGAATCCCCTTGGCAAAAGGCAGGAATTTGCCATGGATCATCTGTGATGTGAGCTCCCAATCCCTGGAAGTGTCCAAGGCCAGGTTGGATGGGGCTTGGAGTAACCTGGGATCCGGCCAAGGATGCAGATTCTATGGGAACAGGGTTGGAATTCACACCAGAAATTCCTCTGTCTCCAGGAATTTAAGGAATAAACTGGGTGGACAGTTTGATCATGGATTATCCATGGAGCAGGAACGCAACCTGAATTTCAAGGAATCTCGGAGGAGCTTCAACTCTGGTGCAGAGCCTTTGGAAGGCAAAAAATATTCCCTCTTTTTCCCTTGTGGTGTGAACGATATTCCTTTGGGTTTCTTCCTCGCTCTGCAGAAGTTTTGGAATCTGCAGAGCAGGAGCGTAAGACCGGGAGCTTGCTCAGCTTGGAGATTCCCAAAATTCCCAAAGGAATGGGTGGGAATGGCTTCCACGGGGATGTTCCAGGCTGCTGCTCGTAGCTGGAGCTCTTTATCCATGTGCCACATGCAGCCATGGCTGCCTCCCTGGAAAAAGGGAAGAATCTGGAATCATGGATCCACATAATGGGACTCAGTCTGAACCTTCCTGGAAAAAAGGAGCCGACTTTTTGTTTAGCCATTAAAAAAGGGGAAGAAAAAAAAAATTTAAAAAATCAAAAATAAAAAAAAAAAAGAAATAAAAAAATCCAAGGAGCTGTTTTGTTCCGGAAACTTCTGGGCACATTAAGCGAAACCAGATCCCGGAGGGTGAGGGGGAGAGAGGGATGCAGGAAAGCAATCAAATCCTACTGGAGGAATTCCTCCTTTCTGGAAGAACATAAACCAGGAGCAGAATGTAAACAAGCCTCCATATGTCCCTTGTAAATCAGGAGCAAGGGGAATGAATTCCCAGCGGGAACTGGGCACTGGGAATGTTTGGCTGGGGAGTCCTCTTGAGGTTTTGTTCTTCTTGATGGATTTAATTTGGAATTTGTCCTTCTTTTCTCTCCTCTTCCTGCTCCCCCAGGATGAGCCACGAGCCGAACTCTCCAAAGAGATGCCTGGAATAATTCCAGGCGGGGCTGGAGCACAGGGATTGAGGAGGGCTGATGATGGTCCCTCCATCAGGAGGTGGCTGGGAAAAGCCTGGATTCTCTTCCCAGGCCCACTGGTCCGTCGGAGTTTGAGCTGGGAAGTTCATTCCTGGTTTATTTTGATTCCGAGGAGCAGCCTGTTGGTGATCCCTCCTTAAACTCTCTTTGGAATATGTTTTGCAGCTGGAAAATGACTTTGAAAGGCTCCAAGAAATTCCATTGATCACGGAGAAAAGCTCCTTTCCCTCCAAATCCTTTCTCTAACTGAGGAGGGGAGAAAAAATGGGCACAGGATTTCTAAAACCAAGAATTCCAGGATGGGATTTGGTTGGAAAGGACCTTGGAGATCATCCCATTCCAGCCCCTTCCATACACAGGGAATCTTTCACTATCCCAGCTTGCTCCAAGCCCTGTCCAGCCTGGCCTTGGACACTCCCAGGGATGGGAAATCCACATTTCTGGGCATCCTGTGCCGGGTGAGTTGAGAATCGACAAAGAATCCATGGATTTTGTGGTGCAAAGAGGATTCCAAGGGACGGAAGAGGCCGCGTTTGATGCCCTCCTCCAAAAATCTCCACCTGCTTCTACCCAGCCTCAGGGCTATGAGGAGCTGGAGATGAACTTGGAGCTGAATCCTTGGAATCAAGATGGGCATGGCTCCCAGATGGATCTACCCAAGATGGATGCTTTTTTCCGAAGGATGATAACCGGAATTTTCCAGAAAAACTTCCACCATTTTTTTTCCTTTCCTTCTCTATGACAGCAAGAAATTTCCAGAAAAACTTCCTCCATTTTTCTCCTTTCCTTCTCTATGACAACAGGAAATTTCCAGGAAAATTTCCACCATTTTTTTCTCCTTTCCTTCTCTACAACAACAGGGAATTTCTGTAAAAACTTCCACCATTTTTCTCCTTTCTTTCTCTATGACAAAAGGGAATTCCTGTAAAAACTTCCACCATTTTTCTCCTTCCCTTCTCTATAACAACAGGAAATTTCCAGAAAAACTTCCTCCATTTTTCTCCTTTCCTTCTCTACAACAACAGGGAATTTCTGTAAAAACTTCCACCATTTTTCTCCTTTCCTTCCCTATGAGAACAGGAAATTTCCAGAAAAACTTCCATTTTTTTCTCCTTCCCTTCTCTATAACAACAGGAAATTTCCAGAAAAACTTCCACACTTTTTCTCCTTTCCTTCTGCTTGTTTCCATGTTGCAGGATCCCAGACAGACCTGGCTATTCCAGGGTATTCCTTGGTCTCTGATCAAAATGCAAATTAATAATCTGGATTCTTTTGATGCTTGCAAAGGCCAAACTCAGCTTTAAACACGTCCTAAAGGTTAAGGCTGGAGGAGAAAATCCCTTTTTTTCCGTGTCAAAAGGAACAAAGGCCTCTCCTGGTTTGTTGTAGTTGGGAAAAAGAGGGATCCGAGGGACAAACCCAACCTGTGGAAAATCCCAGGACTTCACCTCATCCCCATTCCAAAGCCACCTCAGGGGGAGTTAAACTGAGGAACGAGGCTCATTCCCATCACCCTCAACCCCGGGGATTTGTAGTAATTTATAAACCCCCACAATTAGCACGGACCCTTTCCCATTTCAGGGAGCCGATTCCCGCCTGGAATCCCCCCCTCACCTCTCCTGTCCGGGATCTCTCCCCGCTCAAGGCGAGTCTCAAACTTCCAGCGGATTTGGAGAGAGACTCTGCCAGCCCTGCCTGCCCTTCTCACGCCAGCTCCGCTCCCCGCTGTTCCCGACGGGAATGTGCCTGAGCTGAAAGCTTGGGTGGGAAGCGGGATCGGGAGGGGCTCCCGGGGAGCTCCAAAGGTCGCGTTTCCCTCTCGGGCTGCCGGATTGTGTCGGGCTGTGGGTGAAATCCGAGAGCTGCCTCCTTCCTGCTGCTCCGCGCGGGAGCTTTGGACAGCAGGGAGGAAGGAAATCGGGATTCTCCTTGCTCATCACAAAGCTGGAGCCGCTGGGAATTGCTCCAGAGCCTATGGAAGCAGTGCTGGTCTTGTCCGTGCTGTGGCACGGACCTGACCTGGAAGAATTTGGGCGGTGTGGATTTGCAGCCCAGCTGGGGCCAGTGGGAGCCAGGAGAGGATTGCCCTAATCATGGAATTGTTGAGGCTGGAAAATCAGCCAGGATCATCCAGTCCAAGCTGGGATCCATCCCCACCTCGGCACCGAGCGCCACATCCAGGAATTGCTTGGGCACCTCCAGGGGTGGGCCCTCCAAACCTCCCCGGGTAATTCCAAAGCCTGACCGCCCTTTCCATGGAGAAATTCCTTCTGATGTCCAACCTGAGGCTGTTCCCTGTTGTCCTGCTTTTCCCTGGGAGCAGATCCCAATTCCCACCCGGCTCCAACCTGTCAGGAGCTGCGAAGAGCCAGAAATTCCCCCTGAGCCTCCTTTGCTCCAGGCTGAACCCCTTCCCAGCTCCCTCAGGAATTCTCCATTCCCTTCCCAGCTCCCTCAGGAATTCTCCATTCCCTTCCCAGCTCCCTCAGGGATTCTCCATTCCCTTCCCAGCTCCCTCAGGAATTCTCCAGCCCCTTCCCAGCTCCGTTGCCTTTCCTGGACTCACTCCAGCCCCTCCAGGTCCCTCCCAGGGCTGTGCAGGAGCTCAGGAAGGATCTCCTGGCTCCGTGTCCAAGCCAGCAGTGCCCAGGATTTTATCCACACCTGGGAGTGGGTCTGTGCCAAGGGAGGAATTCCGGTCCCTCGGCTGGGTTGTCCTGGAATCTTCCAGCTGCCTGAGGAAGCAAATCCCCAGTTCTGGGGTCACAACCTATCCCTGGATGTGTCCTGGCTCTGGGATTTCCCTTGATCCAGGGAAATCTCCAAGAGCCTTTGCTCTGGCGTTGCTGCTTGGGCAGATCCATGCACATCTTCCAGGTTTTCCAGAGCATGGATCAGCTCCACAACAAATCCAGGGCCTGTGCTAATCCTATCCCTGCTAAACCAGGTCTGGAAAAGCCGGGAGCTGCGTTTTGGAGACAGAGGAGCCACCTGGATTGGGCCCAGCTGGAGGCTGGAGGGTGTCCAGGTGCCTCATCCTGGAGGGAATAAAGCCCCCTGAGCTCCTCAGCATCTCAGGATCATGGGATCAGGATGGAGCTGGAATCTGAGCATTCTGGGCTGCACCGGGACAAACTGGGCTGGGTTTCATGGAATTGGCTTCCCCAGGGAGTTTCCTGTTTGTTCCTTTGCGGAGGCATCTTCCCACAAGGAACGTCCCATCCAGCACATTTAGGAGCTGATGAGATGATTCCATTGTTTGGTTTTTCTTTCCTCAATTAAAACACAGAAATAATTGCGGGGGGGGAAAAAAAAAAAAAAAAAAGGAAAAAAAAAAAAAAAAAAAACCAAAAACCAAAA
>VWYI01046408.1:11236-21265 GCA_013399455.1 Anthoscopus minutus | reverse complement strand
TAATTAATTTAAATGTTAAATACTATGATATATTATTAGCTTAATGAATAGCTTATTATTAGTTTAATTATTAAAGTTTTGGGGGAGGAGAAAAGAGAAGAAAGATTGGCTTAACTTTGCCTTGGAAAATACTTATTCCTGGACAAATTCCTGGAATTCTGGAAGAAACCTGCAAGTGATGGATGAAGAATTTCCTCCAGGTAATTTTCTATTGCAGGGAGCACTGATCATTCCCAAACCATGGATTCATGGAATCACCGAGGCTGGAAATGGCCTCGGGATCTGCCAGGGCTGGGAGGAGACGGAAGCCGAGCAGAGATCCCACTTTTCCTCCTGCCAGGGCTTCAGCCGCTCCCAAAGGAATTCCTGGGAAAATGGACCTTGCAGGAATCAGCTTTTCCCGCCTGCCAAAGGATTCTCCTGGATGTTCCCGCAGTGGGATTGAAATGGGAACCAGATTGAGGGAGATGGAAAGGGGTGGGAGAAGCTGCAGCTCCTTATTCCTGGGATTTTTCCAAGATGCTGATGCTCCACATTCCCATTTTCCCAGGATCTTCTCTTGTTCTCCCCTTGAAAGCAGAACAGACCCAACGCCTTTGGAAACCGCTGGGAATTTTCTCTCCAAAAGCAGAGTTCATGGAATTCCTAGGGTTATTTCATGGGATTTTAATAATATTTTATTATAATTATGTTGTTTCTCCCCGTGTTACAGAAGGTGTTCCTGGCATCCCATAATGCCCTGAAATCCATCCAAAATCCCATTTTTATTTTCTTTTCCCTAAATCCTTCCGAGCAGCCGCCTTTCGAGAATTCCTTCCTTCCTGGATCAAAGGAGCCCCTGTTTTTGTTGTAATTAAGGTGCTTCATTACTGATTAATTACAACATAAACAGGGCAGGCTTTGATCTCCAAAGGGACATTTGCCTGGAACGATTGGAAAGGCAAACAAAAGGAAATCAGGGAATACTCCCATGACTCAGTCATGACAGCTTGAATCACATTGCCGGATGAATCCATGGAAAATTATGGAAGTTATTCCTCCAGAATTACAATAACACAAATAAAGCCACGCCCCCAGAAATCTGAAATATGATCCTGGCGGTTTTTCCCTTATTTTCTGAAATTCATCCTCCTCTGATTCTTTCCCTGGAATCTCCATGAGGAAACTCTGGAATTGTAGCATGTCCCAGAATTTCTCTTCTCACTCAGGAATTCTTCTGGCTCAGATTTTCCAAGAGGTTTTTTTGGGAGCTTCCATACAAACTGATGCCGAGAGGTGCCCTAAGTCCGCTGTTCCCAGGAAAAAATTCCAACTGCTTTCATTTCCACTTGCCACTCGAACAGCAAATCCTGTCCCAAAAATCATAGATCCCTCCACTGGACATTTTGTGGAATAAATCAAGGAAAAGGGAAATGTTAAATGCTCTTTATTTTTGCAATAAAAAACAAGGAAAAGAGTTAAATGTGGGCAAATATTTAAAATAATTGAAAAAGAGGTTGGAGCTGAGCCCAAAGTCCAGCCTAGAGAAAAGAACTGGATGCGGAATGTTGGGATAAGTGAGATTTGCTGGGGTGGGCAGCTCCTGGAGTATCCAAAGCCAAGCCAGGGCTGTCCCTGGGATAATCCAGGACAAATCCTGCCCTTAATGCCGAGTCTGAGCGTGGCTCAGTTTGCTGGGCTGGGCTTTTTGGGTCTCCCCTAAACCTTGCAGTGACAGATTCCAAGTGTTTCCATCCCTCTGGAATACAGGAGTCAATAAATCCAGGGGCATCCTGGAGCTTCCCAGGAGCATCCAAGCTCCTAAGATGCTGTGTCCCTTAAAATTGTGGAATGGTTGGGGTGGGAAAGGATCTCAAAGATGATCCCGTTCCACGCCTTGCCGTGGGCAGGGACATCCTATGGAATGTGGGGGATCCTGGAGTCCGGGAATGAGGATGAGGATAAGGCCCTGGCATGGGTATTCCCAGAGAAGCTGTGGCTGGAAATGTCCAAAGTTGGACAGGGCTTGGAGCAGACTGGGATGGTGGAAGTTCGGGATTGGATCCATTTTTGGTCTCTTCCAACCCAAACCATTCCATAATTCCGTGATTCTCCGACCATCCGTTATCAGAGAAATCCCCAGGAGATCCCATTTCCCCCCTTTACCATGGGCAGGGACATCCTATGGAATGTGGGGGATCCTGGAGTCCAGGAATGAGGATGAGGCCCTGGCTGTGGCTGGAAATGTCCAAGGTTGGGCAGGGCTGGGATGGTGGAAGCTCAGGGTTGGATCCATTTTTGGTCCCTTCCAACCCAAACCATTCCATAATTCCGTGATTCTCTGACCATCCCCAAGGAGACCAGCGGATTCACTTTTTACCAGAGGCTGATTCTTCCTGGAGAAGCAGCTGGAGCCAGGGTGACCTTCAGTGTCTTCTGTGACCTGGATTTTCCATCAGGAAGTGACTTCTCTGGGAATGTGGGAGAACATTCCGGCTGAACCTGAATCCAGGTTTATCGCAGTTCCCCACAGTGGCCTAAAGGCCAGACTGGATTTAGACCCCTCTTGGCATTTCCAGAAGGTTCTGGAGCACTCCAGCACCCTCATCCACCTCCCAAACTAAAACATCTCACAGATTTAAAAACTTCCTTCCCTCCCATTCCGCTCCGGATGCAATTCCAGCTCAACGGAGCGACCAGCTGCCTCCTGGATCTTCCACCTGGCCAGGACCTGTGCCCCAGGTTCTCTTCCCAAAATATCCCGGTGGCTTCTCTTCCTGGTGAACTCTCACCTACTCAGAGTTCACTCCACCACATTTTTTGGGAGTGCTCGGAGTCTTTCCGGTCGGGAGCGATTCCCACCCAACGAAGCCACGCTTTCGGCGGCTCCGTTGCCTCAGAGCCGGTTGTGCAACCCCTTGGCAGAATTCCCAATCATTTGTAACTTTTTGTCTCCATGTTTTGATAGGAAAAATAGCTCAAAGGCACTGTTAATAAATCCCTTCATCCTTGGCATTCCCTGTGTCCCGTGCTCCATCCACACCGGAATTCGCTGGAGGAATCGCAGCCCTTTGGCCTCGTGGTGATATCCCAGATCCAGAGATTGGGTGAAACCTGGGAGAAGGGGGGAAAACTGACATTCCCTAAGGATTGAGCAAGATTTTGCCTCGCCTGGACGCGGGATTTGTGCCACATCCAGCTTTTCCATGGAATGTCGCTTTTCATCGTTCCTCTCCTGGTCTCCTCTGTGTTCTCCTGGTGAAAAACTGGAAACTACAGGAGAAGAAAAGGAAAAAAAAAAGGAAAAGTCTGCATCCCTCTTCTCACCTCTGGGATGAGAACGTTTCCCTGCGCTCCCTCTCCTTTTCCTGGAACCTTGGCATGGAATGAGACTCCAACCTGGAAGCAACGCCATGGAGGGTCCTTCCTTGGAAAGAATTCCTTTGATTTTGGCCTTGGGACTCAGCCTCTCCTCGCCTTCTTCTCCCATCTGCTGATGGCACAAGTAGAATCCAAGTCATGAGGCAGATCCCTGAAAAAGCAACGTGATAAGCCAAAAGCTCGGTATTCCAGCCAGGAATGCTTCCCAGCACTGTTTCGGGGTTCTCACCCCTGGAATTTGTTGTTCAATGAGCCGAGTTTTGATTTTTCCATGAGGGGTTTGGTATTTCCTTGGAGCAATTCCCAAAAAAAGCCCCATGTACGGATGATGTTCCTCTGATTCTTGACTTGGAGCAGCAAAATGAGTTGTCCCTGGAAAACTGAACAAAGCTTTCCCTGGATTTTCAACTCCTTATACATAGGGAGCTAAAAATCCTGGATATTTACCTGGATCTCCCTCTTACCTCAACCTTTGGCTCCCAGAAATTTTAGGCTCAAGCTCAGATCTTGCTCTGTAGGCTCATGAACCTGCTGTAAGTGCAGAAGATCATGGAGTGATGGAATTGTCCTCAGGATGCTCCTGGAATATTCTTTGCTTGCCTTTCAAGATGTAATTCCCAGAATGAAAAGAATTTATGTGAGTATTCCCAATTCTTTTTCAGGTAATTCCCTAGGATCAAAATATCCCGTTCTTATCTCACGCACCAGAGAAGAAAACCTAACCCCAAAAATGGGAAGAAGGAAGGAAGGAAGGAAAGGAAGGAAAGGAAGGAAAGGAAGGAAAGGAAGGAAAGGAAGGACAACACGGACAACACTCACCATGGGACAGACAGTAAAATTGGATGAGAGGTATCTCAGAGAGAGAAAGACAGAGAGCTAACATTGTAGAGATAAACACATTTATAAAATCTTCTCTGCTTCTTACAGTCCTAAGATTTCATAGGAAATCCAACAAAGCTTGTTATCCTCTGAGTCCATGTCCTTTACATCTCACATTTAGGATTTCTGAACAAGAAAGTGCCAAAGAAGAATGCAGCTGCGGGAGCCTTCCCATTTTACCTGCAATGTGTTCTGGAGACCCAAGATTTCAGCTCCCTCTCCACCAAGCCCCACTTATCACATTTCCAGGCCCTCCCCACCTATCCCTGCCTTTCCAGTCCTGTTTTGACGCTTCTAATNGAAGGAAGGAAGGAAGGAAGGAAGGAAGGAAGGAAGGAAGGAAGGAAGGGAAGGAAGGGAAGGAAGGGAAGGAAGGGAAGGAAGGGAAGGAAGGGCTTAATAACACTCATAAAATGGATAAATCCATACATATAAATGAAATAAATCCATGCATCCTCCATGGGAAAGTTCAGGACTTTTCCTGCCTGGAACACAGATCCATCCTCATCCCTTTTCCCTCATTTCTTTGGGATGAGCAGAGAGAGAGGAAATGAGGTCGCACAAATACCAAACCCTAAGCTCTGGAGCCACCTGGAAACCTTCCGTGGAGCATGAACCTCAATCCAGGCTTTTTTTGAAGGAACCAGGCCTTGCACATTCACCCTTCCCTCTGGATTTATCCTTTTTTTCCAGGGAACCCCCTGTTGATGGGATTTGGCAGCACCCTCAAGAGTTTTCTGGATTTCATCCACAGAAAAAGACCTTCCTTTCTCCTGCACTCCTCAGGGAGCAGCAGGAGCAGGGTTAAATCCCAACAGGATCCTGCTCCCTGACTTGGCCCCGACTGGAAGGGCCTGGAGGCTGAAACAAAACCACGAAAAATGGGAAAAACAACTTTCCTTTCCAAATAAACAAATTCCCTCTGCCCTCAGGTGTGGGACTCCATTAAACCTCCCTCCCCTGCCAAGGCCTGGGCTCCATGTGGATTCCCTGGCTCCAGAAGAATTTGAGGGATGCTCCAAGCCCTGAGGAAGGTGGAGAATGACCCCACCCTTCCTTCCATGCCCTTTTCCAGCTCATCTGGGCCTTCTCCCATGTTCCTAAGGGATTTTTGGTTGTTCTGTTGTTGCTTTCCCTAAGCCCGGCCCCACTGGAACTCTGCCTCTGGATCCGGCCAGGATTTTAATGGATCTTGGGATGGGGCTGCCAAGGCTAATGGGAGCTTTCCTGGACCCACATTCCAACTGGGATATAGCAAGGGTGGTGCCTGAATTCCCCCTTCCATGGACAGCCTGGCTGCAGCGATCCTGCTCCATTTCCCATCCCGATTCCTGGGGCTGCACTCGCTTCCTTCCTGGATCCAGCTTTAATTTTGGGGTGCTCATCATTCCCGGAATCCCAGATTGCTTTGGACTGGAGTGGACCTTAAATCCCATCCAGTTCATGGGCAGGGACAGCTCCCACTGTCCCAGGTGGCTCCAAGCCCCAGTGCCCAACCTGGACACTTGGACATTCCCAGGGATCCAGGGATAGCCACAGCAAATCTGGGAATTCCAGCCCAGACCCTCCCCAACCTCCCAGCCAGGAATTCCTTCCCAGATATCCCATCTATCCCTCAGGCAGTTTAAAATGTCTTTCTTGGACAGGATAGCAATGAAATGGGGATTTTTAACCCCCCCAGGATTCCCAGAACATGGAAAATGCATTTGTACCATGCACTTAAGGGAATAAATGCGCCGGATATTTTGGGAGATGTTTTTAATCCGGCTGAGCTCATTTCAGGTGAAGCTCAGATGTCACTTCCTGCAAAGACATCAAACTTCCCAGAATCCCGGGATCACTGAGGCTGGAAAATCCCTCCAGGATCATCCGGTCCAACCAGGGACTGATCCCCACCTCAGCACCGAGTGCCACATCCAGGAATTCCTTGGACACCTCCAGGGATGGGAACTCCAAACCTCCCTGGACACGTCCAACTCCTGATCACGCTTTCCATGGAGGAATTCCTTGAATTTACCGTGTTTTCCAGCCACTTTTCCATGGTTTTTTTTTCTCTCTCTGTGTCCCATCTCTGCTTTGGCACAACCCTTATTTCTTCCCTTTCAGTGGGAAAAGGGAATCTTGAGGATATCAGCTGTTCACAAATTCCATAAAAAACAATGGATGGGTGGAAAAAAAAAAAACCCCGGACATAAATCGTCATGTCCTCCAAGGGAAAGCTCAGGACTTTCCCAGCCTCCCTCATCAGCTGCAAACATGGATCCATCCTCATCCCCTTTCCCTCGTTTCTCTGGGATGGGGGCAGAGAGAAAATGAGGCCACACAAAATGCAAAAGCCCAGGCTCTGGAGACACCAGGAAAATTTTCCTGGTCTGCTTCCTGGGTTTTTTTTTTGGGAAGGAACCAGGCCTTGTAGATTTGCCCTTTCCCCTGGATTTCTCCTCTTTTTTTTTTTTCCAGGGAATCCCCTGGAATTAATAAGATTTATTTACATTAATAATATTTATTTACAGGTGGTAAGAGCTGAGTAAGGACCTTTAGGCTGGATTCGGGATGAGTAAGTGGAAAATCCCTGAATTTCAGCCTGGGATTTGCTCACCTTTGAGGAGAAAAAACTCCTGCCAGCTCAATTTTCCTGTTTAATGGAGCAGCAGGACAATTCCAGCTCCTTGCAGCCAAAGAATTCATAATGGACTTTGGGATTGGGAAGGCTGCAGGTGACTCAAAACACTTCAGAGATATTAATTAGTTAATTAATTAACGCATGCTGGCCACCAGATTGGTCAGTTTGGAGTGTCCGTGTGGAAGCTGAGGAATGAAATGAGATTTCCAAACTGCTCCAGGGTGGGAGCTGAGATGCCACCACTGTGTTGGAATCCTCTCCTGTGGTGCCATGGAAGTTGTCGGGATAAAGAACTTCCCAGAGAAGATATCCCCGGGATATTTTGATTTGCTGTGTGATCCAAGAAAAAGGATTTTTGCTTCGACTGGGAAATCTTTGGGACAGGAACTGTGTCCTTGTGTCTTCTTCTAAGCCACCAATCCCAGAGTGCCCAGCTGGATTTGTGATCCCAAGCCAAAAAGTGGGGAAGATTAAGGAGATTTTGTGCTCCTCATCAACAAATGGAGAATATTAAGGAGATTGGGCTGGGATCTTGGGAAGGAATTCCTGGCTGGGAGGGTGGGGAGGGTCTGGGCTGGAATTCCCAGATTTGCTGTGGCTGCCCCTGAATCCCTGGCTGTGCACAAGGCCAGGTTGGACACTGGGGTTTGGATCCACCTGGATGGGTGGGAGCTGACCCTGCCCAGGGATGGGATGGGACTGGATGAGCTTTTTGGTCACTTCCCACCCCAAGATTCCAGGACTCTGGAGCCCTTTGGCTCTTGATCCCAGCAGGGAGAGCTGGGAATGTTCCCTGGAGAAGGGAAAATGCAGGGAATGCTGAGAGTCCCTGCAGGGGCTCCAGGAGAGCTGGAGAGGGACTGGGGCCAAGGCAGGGAGGGACAGGAGCCAGGGAATGGCTGCCCCTGGGAAAGGGGAGCTTGGGCTGGGATCTTGGGCAGGAATTCCTGGCTGGGCTGCAATTCCCAGATTTCCTGTGGCTGCCCCTGCATCCCTGGCAGTGCCCAAGGCTGGGTTGGACACTGGGATTGGATCCACCTGGGACAGAGGGAGCTGTCCCTGCCCATGGATGGCAAGTTGGCCTGGATGATCACTAAGGCCATTCCAACCCAAACCATTCCACAATTCCATGATAAATGGCTTTTCCAGAGGTGTTGGCGGGAGTGGGAAGGGATTTCAGTGCCGAGAGGAAGCCACAAGTCAAGGCAGGGCAGGTGAAGTAAGAGTTGTCCCAAACATGCAGCGAGCAAAGAATGTGGGGAAAGGGCTGAAAAACAAGGAGAGCTCCTGGCTCGGGCTGGGGAAGGAGCCTGGGGAAGCGCAGGAGGAGTGGAATTGTGATGAAAGGGGTGTGGAGGCGCAGGGTGTGGGAGGCAAAGCCGTGCCAGAGACCTTGGAGAGTTGGGCAATTCCGTGCGGGAGAAAGGGCAGGACGTTGTGCCAGGTCAAGGACGACAGGAGGAAAAGGGAAAAACCGGAATATCTCCCCCTGCTTGCCACCTCTCGCTGCCTGGAGCCATCCAGGGAATGCAGAATGGGACACGAGGCTGAGAATCCAAAGCAAGGAGCAACGGCTGTGGAGGAAAAGAGGCCACGGGAATCCTGAGGGATCCTTTCTCCGACTCATTCCCTCAGGGAATATCTGACTTGCAACAAAATAAAAATAAATAGGTAAATAAAATACATAAATATGTTAAATTCAGGCCCGTTATTTCAGCTGCTTGGGGTAATTAATTCCATTTTTTTTTTATTTAAGTCGGAGGAATGAAATGAAAACCAAATGAAATGGTGGAATTTTCCTGCCTGAGATTTTATTCCCCTCCTGAAATTTAATTATGGGAATATGTTTATAGATGAAAACCTACTGCAATTCCTCTCAGTCAAAGGATGAAATCCATTTGTCCTGAAAGGGAATTTTAGGAGTTTGGGTGGTTGAGAAACTCTGGTTTTTCCTTGTGTTTGGTTCAAACCCACCCCTTGTTTATATCCCAAATCAACAACTCATGGATTTAAGAGCACTGGGATGACCGGAGTCGTGTCTGGATGAAATGTGAAGCCTCATTTTTGATTTACGAGCTGAGCAAGTCCCATCTTGCCCAAATTAGAGCAATTATGGCCCATCTAAACCGACCATCCTGCTTTGGATTAGGCTGGAAATATTCCTAGGAGGGGCTGTCTCCCTCGGTGGCTCCGCACCTGGAATCAATGAGCTTCCCAAACAATGTGGGGCTGATCCAGCTGCAGCCTCTCCAAGATGGGGGCTCTTGGAGCAGGTTCCTTCCAGGCTGTTCCTCCTCCTGGAACGGTGGGATGATGGAGGGAATGAAGGGAAGAGGTTTGGTTAAAGCGCTGCCAGCGGCTCACATTCCGAAGAGGAATGAGACCTAGGATTGTATGGGCCTGGGAATTCCAGCTGGCATTCCTGAGACCTCTTTCAGGAAGTTTAGAAATCCTAAAACTGTTCTGTTGTTCCTGCAAGGGTTTAGCAAGGCACGCTTTCAACCTCCTGGAATGACATTCCCTAATCCAAGGAGGACATCCCAGAAGTTCTGGGATAAACAAATGATGGAGCCCTCAACCCCAAGGAAAACCCCACATGGATGCCCAAGAGACTCTGAACTCCACCCAAACTCTGGGAATACACAGCCAAACGACCTGGGTATCCAACATGTCTCAGCTCCCGAGAAAAGCAGGAGCCTGGTGGGAAAGCTGAGAGTTCCGTGGGGGCTCAGTAAATAAAGGATAAATATTTGATCGTTTTCTGGGAATGGGCCTGACCCCCCCAACATGGACAACCGGTGACTTCCACCCCTAATTTCCCACTTTTACAATATTCCAAACGAATGGATTTACACGTTGGGGAAAAAAAAAAAAAGAAAAGAAGGAGAGATCTTTGAGATCTTTGTATCCCAAGTCCACAGTTCCCATCCGTGGGAAGGAGCTGGTGGGTCCAGGAATTTTTCACACAGGCAGAGGATCTCTAAGAGTCAAAGACTGAGCCAAGGTCATCTCCTGGCCTTTGGTCCTAAATCCCCACCCAAGAAAAGCTTTGGATTGTTTTGGATCATCTCCAAACCCAATACAAAAAATTTCCAGGGATAACACCACAAAACAAGCGAGGAGACCCAGGGGAAAAGGGATTATCCAGGGAGGGAAAGGGGAAAGGG
>VWYI01046406.1:16176-28059 GCA_013399455.1 Anthoscopus minutus | reverse complement strand
CAAGAAAAATTTTGACTAATTTTAAAGAAAAGTACTTTATAATACCAAGTTAGCAATAAATGTCACACTTGGAACAGACCACATGCACATATTTTGATGTATACAGGGAAAAAATGGTAGGATTAAATGAAACATATATATTTCCTTCAGATATAAACTATTACGTTTTATTTCCATTACAGATCTTTGAAAGTAAGCTTTTAAAACGTTTGAATAAATGAGCATGAAGTTCCACATAATTTCTTAGAGTAATTTATGTTTCTTTGGATTTATATTTGGGTTTTTGTGTGCTTTAGGGGTTTTTTTTTGCTGCTGATGGTTTGGGATTTTTTAAATTAAATTATTAAACTGATTTATGGTATAAACAGGATTAGCTGCAGCTCCAACATAGATATGATGGAGCATGAGCCTTGTGACATACAGTGATATAATAAGGAAGCTGCAAGTTTCAGTTCCTTTCCACTTTGCACTAGTAAGCCTACAGGAAATAAGTTGATTAAGATTTTTTACATTTCTACTCAGGTAAATTCATAAGCTCTCACACAGAAAAGGTGTGATTTTATGTCATTTTGACTGCCTAGCAGGATCAGCTAGACCATAAATCCATATCCATACATGTAAAGTGCAGTGATCTCATCTTCCTGATGCCAAAGATTATGTTCTGAAAGGATAATTATAAAGTCTCCATAGTGAACGAATCCTTGTGATTTCTGTTCATCAGAAATTTGACTTCCCTACTAATTCTCTGTGATGACACCAAGCCTGGGAGTGACTTCTAAAAGGTATTTACATGGAGTAGATCTAGGCTAGTGGCACAGAAGTTGAAAGACTGCATTGAATCATCATGCAGGCACCTTTTTAAGTATCTCCAAACAAAAAAAAACCAAAACCCAAAAAATATTCATCATGACACCAGTAGATGCAACTAGAGTTAGAATTTGACATGAAACACTAGAAAGAAGGATTATAATATCCCAAGTCCTCAAATACCCATTCAGGAATAATTTTTTAACTAGATGTTCACATTTCTCTTCCAAGCAATTCTAGTTCTTGGAAGATTAAGTAATACCTACCTGTTAAACATCAAGCTTTTTCAAAGTACAGGTCTTGATTACTTGGATGTAACACAAAAAACCCCAAAAAGCAAAAGGTTAGTTTGGTCCAGCCAATTATCCTCATAGACTTTATGAGCAAAACTTACCTGTAAGGTTAATCTGCAGTTTTGTTATGTCTTTAGCCATACTGAAACAGTGTTTAGCTTTTTTATATTCATAGTAAAACAAAAATGTATAGGCAGATTCAAGCTGGAACTGAACTGCTAAGTGCCAGCTTTCACCACCTTTGAACAAAGCTTCTGCTTCTGTCACTGCAAATTAAGAAAAGAGATGAGAACGCAGTTCAGGAGAATGGTATTTTAAAAATCCATTTAATATAGCACGAGAGAAAGTCTTCACACATTTAAAAATTCGCTGACATGTACAGAATATATATGTGATTTACAGCATTTTTCAAGTTTTATATCTAAGGATTACTACCAGATAAAAGTAAAGTTCAATCTTTGCACTTTGCATATATTTAACAGCAAAGCTCAACTGGGAAATATCATTTCTGGAGAAAATAAATAATTCTAATTGTATTGGACCCTCTAAAGCACATAAGAACAAAATATTGAGCTAATACCCATCCCTTAAGTAGTAAAGTTTTACTAGCAGATTGGGCATTGAATAGTGGCTTAGAATTCATAAGACATTTTCTGTTGGATTGGTTTTTTGTTTGCCTGTTGAGGTTTTTTTCAGTTTGTTTTTTAAGTAATTATTGACTTGCTGAATGATAAAGATCATGTTCTCTAGCTGAAGTGGAGAAAATATCTTTATGAACAGATCGGAAGTCTTTAGGAAAGAAGACTCAACATTTTTTCATCCAGCATAAAAGCATTTGCATTTCTTATATATTTAAGTTCTATCAAAGAAGTTACAAGATAATATTCTTGCAAATACAAACCATTAAACTGAAAATTATTCATGCAGATTATTCTTATATGGAAGTGGGTTTTTTGCTTCATGCTTTATTTCTGTATTTTGCAAAAATATTTTGATAATAGGAATTCCAAAAAAGCTCACAGCATCAGAGTACTAAAAAAGGACTAGTTACCCAATTATATATAGCACTGAGGCTGTGTTTCTTAATGGATGCTTGATTTTTCAAACAAGCTTTATAAATGGTGATTAAAAGTTTTACTATAAAAAACAGTATTATCAAGGATTTTTTTAAACATTTTCTCTGAATTTTTTTTTTAAATTTAGAGATTGGCAGTCAATTCTAGCACAAACAGATTTTACTGTTCAAACCTCCCAGGCTTTTTTTTTGTTAGTACTTGTTAATCCTCAAAACCTTTCACTTAATATAGAATGCTGCTAAATCTGAATATAGATTTTACACAGCTTTTTTAATTTGCTAAACCAAAATTTGCATAGATTCTGTCTAGTAACAACTTTTTCAAAGACGATATTTAAAAAGTTTTTATAAAAAACCACAAACTAATATTTAAAAAATACTACACCAAGTCTGAACCTGCAGGTACAAGTGGAAACCACACAAAAACACAACTTTTAAACCGAATGGCACAACACAATTTCAAAGGAAAAAAAAATCAGGTTATGGTGTTTATTTGTGCATTACAACTAGATTTCCCGCAGCTAGCAAGTTTCAATGAGTTGTATACAAGATTAGTTGTATAGGTTGAAGCCATAAGATGAACTAAAGTGACACATTGAGAAGCAATCTCACCACTACCTAAATACGATTTACTCACAGTGCTTGATAAGTTTAGGCACTTTGAAACTTCAAGAACCTTTGGGGAAAGCTTCTCTTCATTACTGCTACTGATGTAGTGGCCCAGAAGCACTGATGTCCCAAACGTATGACATCCTTCAGGCACCCTTTACCACATTTGGCAGATGGCCAAAGGGATGGGAAACTGCACCAAGTCCGATTGGTTTTATATAATGGCTCCTTTAGAATAGCAGGGAATCCTTGCAGCTGTCTTCCATTCAGGTGATGATATTGACCTAACACTTGAGAAAAATGTGATTTCTCCTGAATTTGAAGGTCTTTTTCTCTAGTAATTAATCCAAAGTTTCCTTGACAATTCAATATTTACAAGCAAGTGGGTTATTCACGCCCATCTTAAAGATAATCTAAAAGGTTTAAAAGTATTTATTTTACGGAATATGAAGGTACTTGTTTGAAATACCAGATGGCTTCAATGAGAAAATAAACAAAGCGTTAAAAGGCATCGGGCAGCAAAAACTGCCAGAAAGAAACTCACTACAGATTCAGGTGTAGTTTACATCCTTTATCACTGAGAACCATATCTAAGAGTCTCAAAACAAGTCACTGTCAAAAAAACCTTTGCCTCCAATCACATTTTCCTCTTAGAGGCTGAAAAACAGTGTGCGCCTTACAAGTCCATGCCAACTTCATGCCAACTTTTCTCACTAAAGATTGCAGTCATGTTAAGTGTATGATAAACATTGTAAGTTTTGACTACAAATTCTCCTCCCCTGTGCTCTCTTAAGAGAGATGCTGCAAGCCAATGAAACAAGTAATTAGAAATATACCTTGTTTTATACAGGTCTGGGCAAGAGTAAATAGCTCAAGTGATCTCTCCTCCAACAACTGCTGGTGAATATTTACGCATCTTAGAGTCCACCAAGGTAACGTCTGAAAGAAAACATGGCTATTTCAAGCTCATAACAAGTATCGAACATTAAGAAAATAAAGGAAAAAAAGTAAAGTGGTTTCAAAATACAGATTTTGTAGTCTATTCAATTCTAGTTTCTAAAAAATACAAATCTGTCCAAAAAAGCTGTTTTATTAAAAAATAAGCAATCATAACCTAGTGTAAAGATTAACATCCGCAGGCAGCTCAGTGCTCCACACATTTGATGGATTTTCCCTCTATTAATTTCTCTAACTGCTCTTTGAACCCTGCAAATCTTTAGTACCACCATGTGGTAAGAAATGTTGTGAACAGCAGAAAAAATAAAAACTTGCATGAACTTTGGAGCAGCCACTTGCTACTTTGATTTCATAGCTCCTAACTCTTAGAGAAGAAAAGGACTTAGGACTTAAAGAAAACTCTTAGAGAGGAAAATTAAACCCAAAACCCCAGATCCAGCTGTTTCCTACTTATCTTTTGTGTCACACGATTTCATTCCTCAGCAATTTTCCAGCCTGAAGAGCCCTAAACTATTTAGCTACTATTTGTATAAGAAGCCATTCAGTATTTCTTGATAATCCATTGTCATCCTCCTATGCATTGTCTCCTGCTTTGTTTTTTTACTTTTTCAGGTGGCAGGATAAAGGAGGCTGAGAGAGGCAGAATAGGAGCAGAATTGCTCTTGACAACACATTACAACCAAAATTGAAAGTCCTAATGTCTGTATGCTGAACTTCAGAAGGGCAAAGATGTTACTGCACTAATCATTCTACAGCAGGCAGAGCTGACACGCAGCCCAGGAAATAACCTGGTTTTAGAAAGCTGTGTACACAAAGCATAAATTCTCCAGTCTTTTAACTTCTTCTTTAATTGCAACATGGAAAAATTATACTTAAGATTATAATCTGTGGATGTAGAGCACACCCCTACAGAGGTTCTAACGACTGCTATTTATTCTGGTGCTGCTAGCATACAAATAATTTTCTATGAAAGATGTTTGATTGCTTTAGAGGCATCCATCTTCTGAACTTTTTATGCAGGTATGCTTCAGACTAAGGGCTGTGAAGTATTCAAGCACAAACATCTAAACTAATTACATGGAGCTGATTCTAATGTCCTTAGACAGGAACTATCAAAAAGAATAATACCATCTATTTCCAAAAGCAATGTAAGATGACTTCTGATATCAAGCTGGATAGAGTAAAGCATACAAACAGGCTTTGTGAAAGAGGTCAGATCCCAACATTTCATCATTTATTTAGAAACCTAAAGGCAATTTAAGTAATAAGTTTCAAATTACTTGAATTTAGCTTTATACAATGAAGTATTAATTTTCCCACACAACTGAGTATCTAGTTTAATGATACAACTTCCCAATGCCTTATGCTTACCATTTAGAAATGCTAAAATCAGTGAGAATATATTTTTAAGTTTCAGATAAGCCAGCTGAGGCGTGTATAATATTCTATTGTCAATGTTTATTGGGAGCCAAGTTGGAAACTTGAAGATGATTTTTAAGCATTTACTCTTGTATGTAAAATACAATACATACAGGCCTTTATTAATGCTTTAGATAATACATTTTGAAGTATTTTACCTTGTTTTAAATTTATGTGCACTACTATTAAAGCAGCAAAAGTATTAAGAGGCCATCTTTGAATCAAGCTGAAAGGAAAAAGAATGGCAAGCTATAATTGCTACACCAACCTCTGAATGAAAGTAGTTCCCACCAGCTGTTGCCTTTGAACTACTATTCAAACTTGATGTAGACACAAATAACTGAACTTCAGCTCTGCAGAATAAAGCCCCCCATTATGTCATTCTTAGAGGAGTCAGTAGGGAAATTTGCTATACCAGGTAAAGTTTCTGTTTCCCTGACTGACCCAGTTGCTGAAATTCAACAGCATTCATCTGTGAATAAGAGGGAAAACGATGGAAGAAACTGGCTTCCAGAAATGCAGTACAGCAAACATCTCCCACACAGTTTAATTCATCACTCATACAAAGACCCAGCTGGGAATGGATGTTGTCAGCCAAGCATAAAGAGAGGCCATGTGGCATTTTGATCTCTAGCCAAATTCTATTCAACTGGAATTCAATAAAGAGAAGCTGCTGCTGTTAAAAGTCCCCCACTTCCAGAGAGCCCTGCTACCAACCAGGCTGCTGCTGAACTACAAGGGAGGTACAGACCCTCTAAGGGGTGCTTCATCATGTCTGCTTGTTTTTAACACACATACACAACGGAGACTTAGAATTCATATAGTAATGGTTAACACTTTCCAAAAGCTTGTTAAAAAGGGTATATGATATGTAAGCTGCATTATAGAGTATTCCCAGCTACCCCTTGAAAATAACATCACAAAGTATGTGTCTTGATAAAGTTTGTTGCATTAAATTTTCTAATTTTCCCAGCTAATGAAGGCACTTTTCCTCTATTTTGGGAAAGACAGTGAGTAAATAGCTCATCTTTAAGAAGATGATACTTGTGATTAATTGCAATCACTTTGTCCCAAACTCTTTCTTAGAGGGAAGAATCTCAGGGCTACAGGAAAAGAAATGAAGTCAGAATGATTCAATGAGGCATGAAGAAAAGAATGAGAGAACCAATTAAGGAGTAGCTGGCAGTCTTAGCCATTAGTCACATACTTCTTACCTGGAGAGATGCAAGTTTGTGTCTTGAATTCACAAGGATTATTCTGGATATAAGTAGCAAAATAGGATGAGAAGTCAAGGTATAGACTGATTCACCATCTAGAACCAGCATCTTCAGAATAGTTGCATGCAGCACCTTTGGCTAAAGGAAAGGGGACAAAAGGATTCGTTTCAGGAAACTTAAGCTTATTAAAAAATAATGTAATTTAAAACAGAAAAAATAGTTATTAATGTATTTAAGGAAAGAGTCTGCTCAAAAACATTAAAAACCCCAACAAACAAAACCAAAAACTCCATCTCTTGGGAGTCTCAACCTTTTATAAATCCTAGTAAATTCTGCACTGTTTCTTGCTGTCCTGATACACTACATCAACATGATCTGCAGGTCACTGACTTCCTCCCACTTGAAATGCATGTGTCATCTGGTCAACTAACCCCAAACTCATTCCAGTAATATAATCATTCCCATGATCTAAGAAGAAAAGCTGCTGGTGTAATAGACTCCGTCTATCATTAATTTGTTCAGTGTGTATTAGAACTTGTTTTAGTTGTTAGTATTAGCATTTGTCTACCTATTTTAATTAAGTTGTATCAGAATTAGTCTGTTCAGAAGATCATCAAACCATTTCTGCAATACAGAAAATACAAGGTCACCTGAAAGAGAACATAAACCCCTTCCCAAAATATTTCCTAAGCAAAAGAAACCAAGAAATTGCAAAAGTTGCGAGAAATCTAAACTGAGCCCTGGTTAAAAGACAAAAAGATAAAACCCAGAACTGCAAACAATTAGCATTGGAATGCAGCCTTATCAGTTTCTAAGCCAAAGCCAGGAAGAGAGAGGAAACATTTGTTAGAAAAGTTAAGAGATCAGGAAAACCTAAATTCTAGCAACAAGAAAGCAGCCCTGATATGCAAAAGGAGTTACCTCAAAAGCTAAAACCAACAAGAAACAGAGACTCTCCCTGAAACAATAACCAAGAAGGGGGGGAAGTGGAGAATCCCCCCCTACAACCGCCAACCAGAGATCTTCAGAAGAAAAAAGTATAAAAAGCTGTACCTGATGAGAAGCAGTTGCAGACCAACTTCTGAGAGCCTGGACTCTGTCGGCTGCCCAATGCATTGTATCCTGTCTTCTGTTGCTTGCCTAATTAAGCCAATTAATTTTATTGGCCTTCGTCCCTTGCCTATTATTTTCGGGACCCAATTTTTTTTAATATCTACCTATAACAGCTGGTAAATCCATGCCATTCAATTTGCAATCACAGAAACAAAACAATTTAATAATTAAATTAATCCTACAGCACTGAAATACACTTGATATTCCTGCAGTGCTGTCAGTACGTGTTATAATTTACTTTCCCCAGAGGGAGCTTTCTGTTGGAGTGGCATCAGAGCAGCAATACCAGAGCCATTATTCCTTTTGTTTGACAATTAAAAACCTCTCCCAGCTTTGGAAGCATTCCTGTATGACATTCTCTACAGTAACTCTTTCACTTAATGGCCTTAACATACCTCTCCAGGGACCCTCTCAGCGGTGATTGTCACCTGACAGTCATCTATTCTCCTCTCCCTTTTAAAGAAATTAAAGCATTTGAGCAGTTTATCTTCAGGCTCAGGGAGATGTCAATTTATCAGTCTATTCCTGGTTCTCATATGACAGATTTCCTTAATGAACAACAAAACCAGGGCTTTAGTTTCCAGTTGGTATAAAAGGGAATGGAAGGGAAAAAGCAGAACAGAAAGGTTAAATGACAGCTTGCATTGAAGTCACTTGCCTGCAAAAGATTCCTAATCAGTCTATACAACCAAGATATTAGTTGCTTGAATCACATTTCAGCTTTTTAAACTAAACAAATAACATAATTCCTGAGTTATTTGAAACTCTTTTCAATACCTGTATCATCAGGTTACATTGAAGACAGGAATCGTTAAGCTACATGAATCTCCAACATCACTTTTTAATAACAGAGTAATCTTTAAGTTTATTCTGATTTACTATGCTTTTTTTAGTTTGCACTAGCATTGAAAATACTTCTACTTTGTAGACAATGATTTGGGACAAAGGGGAATTCCTGTATGACATCACTGCAGTAATTTCAATCCCACTGTAGAAAATTCTGATCACAACAGTCAGACAAACCACTTGAGAATAAAGGAAAGAAACCAACTGGAAATATACCAGATCTGTTGCACCTCTGGCCATGCAGAGAGGAAGAACCTTACCAACATCTCTAATTTTGAAAGGGGAAAGTCATCAATCAGTACTTCTAATTTTCAAATACACACACACACACACTCCTAGTGGGACACTCAATGCAATTTTCAGTTTAATGCAAACTTTTTTCCTATCTGCCTGTTGTTGATTCTTTCTATAATCAAAGTAGACCAAACTTAAAATACTCAACAGGAAAGCAAAGGAGATTTGTTGTAAAACCTTTTTCAAAAGCAGCTTTGTAATGCTAGAGTTACCTATACTTGTTTAAGCACTGTAGTAACAAATCAATCTCAAATTCACATTTCAAGTCCTTTCACTTCAAAACTCAGTCCTGCTAATGTAACATTAACAAAGAATGAGGGAGGAAGAAGGGAAAGTTGATGACATATTACAGCCATGAAAATAAGTCAAGTCCCACAGCCAAAGAACTGCTGGTTTCTATTTTAACAAATTAATGTCCTTCATGATCGAGCAAAAGGATCATAAAGGGAGTAATAAAAACATATTAAAAAGAATTAAAATAAAATAAAAATATTTATTATTAAAGAAATAAAATTTACTTGAAAATAAAGGAAAAAAAATTACTCAAATGTATTCCAAAACTTATTCAGCCTGGAAGCTACAAAAAGAAGAGCAGGAACTGTTGATAGATGCATTTGGAGTACTCCTACCAGTTATTTACATGCATTATCAATTAACAGACTGAGATCTTCCAGATGGAGCTTCTCACTGTTACCAGATAGATTCCACTTGTGAATATGGAATCACACAACAAATAATGCAGCAAGTAGCTTGCCCTCAAAACATTCTTAATCATCAGTGGTCTTCATCAGTACTATTACACATTCCTTTCATCCACTGAAAATACTGATTTCAGCTGCATGAGGTAATACATAGAAGCTCTGAAACTTAAGGCAGAATATGCTAAATATGCTCCAACTTCAACAGTTTTGTACCTCTTATTCCCTTTGAGGAGAGACATTAACAGTGACAGTGACAGATGTTATAGGTAGATACTAAAAAATTGGGTCCCGAAAATAATAGACAAGGGACAAAGGCCAATACAATTAATTTGTTTAATTTGCAAGCAATAGAGACAGGGATACAACACGTTGGGCAGCCGACAGAGTCCAGGCTCTCAAAGGTCAGTCTGCGACTCCTTCTCCTAAGGTACAGCTTTTTGTATCTTTTTTCTTCTGAAAATCTCCGGTTGGCGGTTGTAATGGGGGTTCTTCACTCCCCCCCTTCTTGGTTATTGTTTGGGGGGAGTTTCTGTTTCTTGTTGGTTCTTTTTGCATTTCAAAGCTGTTTTCTTGTCCCTGGAATTTGGACCTTCCTGATTTCTTAACTTTTCTAACAAATGTTTTCTCTCTCCCTGGCTTTGGCTTAGAAACTGATAAGGCTACATTCCAATGCTAATTGTTCAAAGTCTAGGTTTTATCTCTTTGTCTTTTAACTAGGGCTCAGTTTAGATTTCTGCAACTTTTGCAATTCCTTGGTTTTCTTTGCTTAGGAAATATTTTTGGGAAGGAGTCGATGTTCTCTCTCAGATGACCCTGTATTTTCTGTATTGCAGAAATGGTTTCATGATCTTCTGAACAGACAACTTAATTAAAATATGTAGACAAATGCTAATACACACTGACAACTAAAACAAGTTCTAATACACACTGAACAAATTAACGATAGACGGAGTCTATTACAACAGAGACAGTGACAATTCTTTTAAGACACAAGGAGTCCATTACAAGACACTTATTTAAAGCACTGAGCTCATTAATGTTTTAGTCTAACCCCAACAGGTTTCAAACAAGAACTGCTAATCCAGTTTAACCAGAATTCAGTACGTTCTAATCTTCCTTTACCACATCCACTCATCAAAAAAATTTCATTATAGTATCAGTCGTACTATTAACTGGTGTGGTAAAGTTTCACAGTTATTTTAGAAAGCAGAATACATCTAATAAATAAAATGCTACTTTTGTGTGGGCTCTGAAAATCACAACCCAGTTCTGCAGAACATAAAACCAAATGTTAATAAGAGTACATGAATGCAACTATAGTCTAGAGAGAAGGCTAGATTCAATCTGAGGAAAGGGAAATAATATACACATACTCAGGAAGACCTAAAAGGCTAAAAGAAACATGAAAACATAATATTTTAACCTTGATGTAGGAAAAAATCATTTTAGTTTGAAAACCTGGAAAATGGATGATCTGTTTAAAAATGGATTGTATAGGTCTTCATGACAGAATATGGAAGGCTACAACATGTCCCTGATGGAGAAAGTTAAGAGTTCCATTTTTAACCCATGTTTTCTGAATATCTGCGTATGCTTGAAAGGAAAGCCAGATTAAAGGAAACACAAAAATGTCACTATTGAGATGTTCATTTTTACAGAGTGTTTATATACTAACAATCCTTGGAATGAAAAGTACATTAAGATAATTCAAAATATAATTCAAAACCTTTTGAATGAAGACTTTTAATAAAAAAGAGAACTGGATATTATATCTTAGCACATAAGCATGTAGTGCTCTTGGAAAAAAAAATTAACATGTCAGAAGACAATACAGATAGCAGTAGTAGAAATAAAGGTTAACTTCTGCATAAATAGCTAAACCTTGAAGCAATATGGAAGTCTGATGGAGCACTCGTTAGAAATAAAGTATGTTCAAGTCTGTTTTCCTTTATAATCTCTTGCCAGTTTAGTTTCTGCTATATCACCCCTGCATAAGCAAACATATTTCAAAACATCACATTCCCAGCCACTGTAGAAATACAACAGAAACTAAACAGGAGATCATGTATTTCCTTACTCAACAGGTATCTAGTATCTCATTCTTCCAGACATTAAATGAAATTTTCCAGAAAAGAGAAGGATTCAAGATGACCTAATTGTGGCCTTCCAGTACCTGAAGGGACCTACAAGAAAGGGGGAGCAAGATTATTTATCAAGGGCGTGTAGTGACAAAGGAGAGTGGACTAAAACTGACCGGGATTAGGTTCAGGCGAAGAAATTCTTTGCTTTGAGGGTGGTGTGGCACTGTGTGCTGGTTTGACCTGGGTTGGTACTGGGGAGGAAGGAAAGGAAGACATCCCCGGAAATAGTTCTCCTGAAAGAGGCTCTTGAGAATTTCAGAGGGAGCCAGTGACTGTTCAGTTCTGAGAACTGACACTTGTGTAAGCTATTCAGAGTCAAGGTCCACCCCCGTGAATACTCATTGTGAAGCCCGGGAAACTCTGAACTCCCTCTCTTAGGTTTCTGGCGGCTGAAGGTGACAGAGCTGTGAG
>VWYI01046406.1:5382-15466 GCA_013399455.1 Anthoscopus minutus | reverse complement strand
CCCAGATTTCGTTTTATGTTGTCAGGTGGGAAAGAAATAAGTGAGTAGGGGAGGGAAGTGTTCTGGAAGTTTCATTTGGACTTTTTCCTTTTCATTTTCTTTTTAGTTTGTTTTGTTAATAAATTTTCCTTATAGTCTTAAGTTTGAGCCTGCATTTTCCTTTCCTCTAAAATCATATCTCACAGCAGAACATAAGTGAGCTAGTAAGTTTTAGCTAGCTCTAAACCCACAACATTCTTTGGTGCATTGGCCGGGAAATTTCAAATTGGCAATTTTAAAACCACTACACGTAATTGGTGTTTCCGCCCAGTTTTCAACTAAACCTGCCACACACTGGCACAGGGTGCCCAAGGAAGCTGTGGATGCCCCTTCCCTGGAAGTGTTCAAGGCCAGGCTGGATGGAGCTCTGAGCTACCTGGTCTAGTGGAAGGTTTCTCTGCCCATGGCTGGGGCTTTGGAACTGGGCGATTGTTAAAGTCTCATCCAAACCAAAACATTTTATGATTCTATGAAATGGTTAATAGAAATTATGAATGCTGTATTTTCCAGGTCTGTGAACTCTGTCAGTGACAGCAACTCTATGAGCATCATCTTGGGTGGCAGACTGCGTTAAGACTGCAACCTGTGCATACACAATAACACAGAATATAGAGTTCTCCAGTAAACAGAACCCAAAATTAGTAAGAATAGTTCAATATTATATTAAATATTATAAACAAATTATAAAATCAATGAAAGGTTTTATTATTTTCACTATACATAAAGGCAAAATTAACTACTTTTCCCTTCAGAGGTAGCACACTTCAAAATTTCTGCTAACTCATTTCACATCCTAAAAGGTTTAGTACACTTGGTTTCCAGTTACTTATTTAGTCATCAGAAGATGAGATTTGCATTTCAATATCAAAAATCATGCAAAAAAGAAGCCTATCTATACACACTGTACCAGCTCTAAAAGATAAACCAAATTTATAAATACCTATTTAAAAACCCAGGAGCAATACTGTATTGAATTAGCTATTTAGAAATACAACCTTGCAAATGAACTGAAGGCAAGACTTCATGAATTATGGAAAACATGCCACAGTAAGGCAGCACAGCCAACAGTTTTACGTGAAACTTTTCATATGCTCCAACTTCCCCTCATTTCACAGTTTACAGAACTTATATTGCTCATGGTGCATACCCTATTCTTTGTGAAATTCTAAATTCAAACTCATGTATAGATTTAGCATTAGCAGAGACTACTGACACGTTCTTCACTGACACACTGCAGTAGTCAGTATTTTACCACAGCTTTAACCCCAAAAGAAAAATCAAGAAGCTGCACTAAGCCCCACATGAGGAGAGTCTGGACTGTGGTACTGCCATGAGGAACAAGACACACAGCTCACTAAAAGAAGTTAGGGTGTTGATTAGTAATCCACATAAAATGATGACAAAATAAATAAAACTGACAGTCCTCAGTTTCATTCCAACATACACTTCTGCTTCCAGAAGTTCTATTTAAATTAGCATTTTTGTACTAATATATCCTCAACTCACCTGGCATTCAGGAGACTAACAAGATACTGAGCATCCAAATGTACTGTTAGCATCTGCCAAACACTCTGCTATTTGCAAGACATGCAACTTCTACCTTTCCCGAAGGAGTGGAAACTTCTAAGCCACTTAGAAACACCTTTCTTCAATGCAGCTAAGAATGTATCCCAAAATAAACACATAAAAAGTTTAATGATTACAAATGCCCTTTGAGTAAATGCTCGCCTGTATTAAAGGTATCTTCTCCATCCAAATGCAACATTTCCAGCAGGAAATACCTCAAGTAGAGGAACGGTAACTACTTTTAGGACACTGCTGATATAACTGGAGATGCTGCAATAGCAGTTAGTAGGACTGATGATTACGGCAATTCATTCTAACACCCTGCCACGCAGATGTGCCTTCTCTGAAGCACCTAAGTGTTATACAGTGACAATAAAAGGACAGCTTATTAAAATCCAAACCTACCTCACAGAACTTCTCTAACAATGCAGGTGGCAAAAAGACCTGAAGCTTCAACTGAACAGGAGGTCCAGTCCAATTGCTTTGAACAAAGAGCTGCAAACTCCCCACACCAAGCAAAAACATCAGCCTCTGCCTGCAATACAGATAACAACAGCAATTAGCAACATAATACATTTTCACTTAAGGCTACAAGAGCTGATTAAATCTTGTGCTAACTCAAAACCCTCAACTTAAAAAAAAATCACTCTCCTGTGAGGATGGTGCAATGAATGGAATATTCAGGAATGCACACAGGAAACTAAATGTCCTCGAAACGTGTTTATAACGGTTGTAATACCAAACATTTTGGAGGCAGCGTTCATATATTTCCCAATTGAATGCTATACATAACTACTGGAGATCAGAAGATTAGCAAAGGATGCAGATAATCCAATATTTGCCTATTGCATGGTTGTTATAGTTTCTTTTGACACATCTCTCAGCATTTTCAAAGAAAAAATACATTAGCATATGTTCCAAAAGAGTAAAAAGTTTATTTTTGTTTTGACATAGCTTTTTATTTTCACTTCCTTGGATAAAAAAATTCCATGAAATCAAAAATTCGGAACACTACCTCCAAGTTGGTTCAGATACTTTGGCAGTAAATAATATCTAATTTATCGTGGCTTTTATTTTAAGTAATAGTAAGTTATTGAAAGATGAAATTAAGAGACTGTTTCATTTGTGAAACAAGGTATGGCAAAATTTCTTTATCTACAAGACTATGCTCATTTGACATTACTATGATTTCTTTAGCAAATAATCTATGTGGCTTCCTGCAGAAACCAGGGCACATTCTCTCAGAATTTAATGGTCAATTTAACAGGTGTAGACTTGTAAGATTTATATACAAACTTCTGGTTTGTTTTATGATGACTTAAAACCTTTGAGAAGGGGCTTCCTAGCTACAAAAAGTTAGCATTTTAATTGTGTGGGTTTGATATAAACATGGGTATGTTAAGGAGCATAACTGAAACAGAAAAACTTAGTCCTTTCTTTTTGCAGAAACAGAAATTTAAGAGATGTAAGAGCCCTCCAATCAAAAAAAAAAAAAGTGTTATACAACCCCTTAAAAATCAAAGTAAAATAGAAAAGCCACACACAAACAAGCAGCTGGTATGCAGGAATATAACAAAAGATACAGAACAATAAGAAAGCAGGGGTGGGGAACATTTAATTGAAAATTTAAAAATCCCTAAAAACCAAAACCATCTTTCAGGGGAGTTAGAGAACAAGGACTAGCATAAAGAGCTCTTGTCAAACGTGACAAGGTAACATTTACTGGCATTATTCAGCCAATAACTATCTTCTAGGAAATATGAACACAGATCCAAGATCACCATAAACTTCCAAATAACTCAAAAACACAAAGCACTAATAATTATTGCATACTATCACCACTACACACAAAATTGGCATAAATTTCCTAATTTTTCTCCCATGACAAATTATGTTTCAAAGCTTCTGTAAGGTAACAATACAGAACAATCAACCATCCCTGCACCGTGATTTGCTACTCTAGTATTTTGAAGATAATTCTCATTATTTCATAATTTACACTGTTTCTACAACTATTTATTTATTTATTTATTTATCTTAACATTACTGATATCTATCTGGAAAGCAAATTTGCTTCAAGAGGCGGTTTTATCCATGCAGAACACCTCTGGAACAACTGATACCCAAATCCATTACTTTGGCTGGGATACTGTTTTTCCACTGTTTAATTTGTCATCACCAAGTTTTTTTTTTTCCTCCATTTTCAGATTTGTGACCAACTCCCTGCCTCCTTATCACTCACTCTGTACCAGAAAACCAATTTCAAGCTGTAATCCCTGCAAATGCTGACCTCTTCTGCTCCCCCTCTATTTTTTTTTCAGGAAAATGCATTCTGTCTCCCTGGCTGCCCTTCACACTTACAATTCAGACCTGCAGATGCTCGCCTCTCAAAGGCTGCCTGAAAAGCAACAGAGACACTGCTGCAGATGTCCCCCTTGATATGGTGATCTACATCATTTCTCTTACATTTATCCTTAGATATTTGTATCCACCCATCTTGTTTTTCCTTTCTCTGTGTGAATGGAGGTTTTGCTGCCTTTTTTTTAAAAACTGTTTACACCAAGTCCAATTGCTCTTCATGACATGCAATCACATGCTTAATATTCATATTGCTGTATTGAATAATCCAAATCATCCTCAAAAATAGTGCATTTGTATTTAAAAAAAAAAGAATATCCATATAATGCTAGAATTTACAAAGAAAATAAAAGAAAAAATATTCTAAAGCCAGGTTCTGCTTATGAAGTTACAGGTTTCTGTTCTTTTTAGTTATGCCCAAAATTACTTAAGAGTAGCCAAAACTATTCAGTGTCTAACTTTGCAATTTTTTCAATTCATGAATATCAAAACAAACTGCTGGAACAGGAAGAATTTCTTTGTTTTCAGTTTTCCTTACATACAGTACACCAGTTAACCAACCATCAGATGTTCCATGAGAAATACCAGAAATACCATTCAGTGTTCAGTTTTGAAAATCATAACAAGCTTTATTGTATGGATTCCTTTTGCCAAGTTTGGTATTCACTTATATGTTGAATAAGGTAAAAGTAGTAAATACATGCTCAACAAAAAACAGTATTAGAGCTTACTTCCTTGTTCCTTTAGCTTTTGGAACCTGCACACTATTTCTTTCCAGTCTTTCGAACCAAACTGTACATCAGGGAAGGAATGCACCTCCTTCCTATGCAGCTCACGAAGAAAAAAAAAAAGGCATTCTTGCACTGCATGGTTAACACATATCCTGTTGCTTTATTCTCCAAAATTTGCTGATTAAAATACAGCCATGAAGCTACATTTTCTGTAGAAAATAGCTTTTAAGCACTGAAGTGAGTAGCAATAGCAGAAAGAAAGTAAAACAAAAAAATATCCTCTTCAACACATTTATTATAAAGAATGCTTAATTTTTAGGACATAAAGGCTTAAAGTGCCATACTGAAAATGTGTCTGGGGCAGGGAAAAGAAGGCAATCAGTTAAAAGGACAGAAAAGTTGAACCAATTTTTAAAATGCTCCTTGATCTTTTTCTTTACAGAACCATGGATTTGAAAGTGGAAAAAGTTACAGAGAACTTGTCCAAAGAAATTACCATCTAGATCCAAATCTTGAGTTGTTTTGCCCTCAAGCTGCTCAGTTTTAGCTTCAGAAAAAGAACTCTCTAAGAGTTATTTTAACACTATTACAAAACCATACTTTGCACTGTTTATATTGCGCAAAAAGAATAAGATTCACACTATCCAACTTTCTGCTTCTGATTGAATTCAATTCCTACTGTGTTGTTAAATCTCCAGAATTACAACTTTCAGTTCAATAAAAAAATTATTTTAACTTATCAATTTACAAAAAGTCACAAGAAAACCAGCATCTTACTGAATTTTCTGGTTTAGAACTTAAGAGGTTTGCTGCACTTCCTTTGAATCACTCAGCAGTAAAAAAAATTACATTTTAGGCATTAAAAAAACCAGAAACACCCCCTCCCCGCCCTCCAGTTCCATGATAAGCAATGCAAAGTCTGGATGGAAAGGTTACATAGGTTCCTTCCATAAGGCCTTTACAGGACATAGGGTCTGCAGGTAGGAAAAATAACTGTGTGACACATTTTAACCCAGAAAGTCATCAGAGACCAAGCCAGTACAAGACAAAGTGCTGTGCAGTAGCCACCTAAAATAGGAAATTATCTGTCTTTCAGACAAGCAGCTTCAGTAGAAGTTTTTGTATGAGAGAAAGCCACAACTTACTTCCTTCAGCATCCAAAACTTCTTAAATTATTACTAATGGAGCTTGAAAAGTTCAGTTGGACGCTACAAACCAAACTGGTTTTGGCAGACACTGATAGGTTTTGAAGACTATTTGCTTTCATTTCGAATAAACAGGCTATAATTTTGGACAGAAAACCCTCTGTCTGCTTCTGAAACACTACATATTGCAGATCTGCCTCCGTATCTTCTGGCAAGGGGGCTTCTAATGCAGCTCAGAGCTGCAAAACAAACAAGAAAAACCTCAAAGACCATAGAGCTGGTGTGTGAGCAGCCAAGGAACAAATTCCTTTGCTGTCTGCAGTAGAAGATATGTCTGTTATAGTCCTGCTATGGAGTATAACAGGATACATATAAATTTCCACTGATAAAGATTATGATTACCTTCAAGAAGCTGAATGGCTTAAAAAGGCAGCAACACATATTTGAAGCAATAATTAAGATCAGGATTCAGTCTGTTTCAAACCTTGACTGACAAATCTTTACTTGTCACATTATTCAAACTATTGCAAGGTAACAATCTAGAAATACTGAAAAATTTCTCCAGCTAATATTTAACAGTAACAGCACAATAAGGTAAGGGAAAAAACAAACAAACAAACAAGAAACACCTAGTAAAAAACACGCACAGGTAAAACCTCTGAACATTCCAATTCAGAAAGCAGAGTTCATTTTATTGTGCACCACATCAGAAGCTGAGTTTCTGGCACACTATGATCACGAACCAATCTCAGCTCAGTTTTTCAAACATTTCAACTATTTTTCTTCTCTGATATTTTAGCAGAGATTCTTGGGTTTATGCGTGTCATACCAAAACACACATATTTGTAGTCTGCCAACACCAACTGGTAACAATGACCTTCCTCTTATTTTTTAACATTTATCTTCTCTTATCCTTTGCCCTTCTCTTAGTGAAACGTTTTTATCTTTTAAAATATCCATACACACAACACACATATCGTTTTCTGCTTCTACTATCCCTAGCATGTCAGATTTCAGTCTGTTCATCATTTGCACAGCAAACTGTAAACAGCAAATTCAGACTCCTTAACAACAACAATTAGCACATACAGTACAATTAAGAGGGACGCTATCAGAGAAAGTCTGGGAAGGAAATAATTGATGAATAGCATCCATAAGTAACACCTTACTTGTTTTTATATTAAGAAGAGTAGAACAACCTCATTGTAAGTCAGAAGTACAGGCATTGCTTGGACAGGAACATTACACAGTACTTCAAGCAGCCACATAAATGTAATAGAACATTTCAGAAAGAAAACTTAATTGTTTGATGATATATGGCAACATAGATTTACCTATGTGACTTCTTTATACGAGAACCTTCTAAGGTAATCACTACAAATAAAGCTAATGTTTTCAACAAACCCCCTATATCACATCATTGTTTTTTTCACTGGCTAGTAATGAATAGATGCCCAAGGGAGCGGGGGGAATAACAGAAGAATTTTTTTTTCTGCTTTCCCATCAGTACAAGAATTTTGAAAGCTGTACACAAATTACAAATTTTGTAAAAATCAAACATAGCCTCTATTAAACTTCCATATAATAAGTAATAATTTCCACCTTTCCACATTATCAGCCTCTGCAGAACAATCCAGGTATGTTAGAATCTGTTTCTCCAAGTAAGTGTCAATGTTCTCCTCAGTCACAGAAGACGCTATGAAAAGATCTTGAATGATTGCATTTGAAAATATTGCCTCATATTTCCCATCAAACATCAACTGCAGTAATGATCCACTCTCTGCAAGAGAAAAAAAAAACCACAGAAATCAGCGTCAACTTTCAAACAATTCTGTCTTTCAAGACCTATTACACCTATTCAAATGAAAATATCTACCACTCCCCTTCTGAAGAAAATACCTATCACTCCCCTTCTAAAGAATTACATTGCAGGGAAAGTGCCCCTGCACTGAAACTCAAGAGCAACACTAGCAGGTGTCTCTTAATTCAAAATAATTTGTATTAAACAATGAAACACAAATGACCAGATGAATGTAGAACAAAAACTTGCACTGAAATTTCAGGAAAAATAAATGGATGGCCTTTTAAAAAACTTCAATTATAACAGCAGGATGTTCTTCCTTCAAAACATTTAAAATGAACAGTAAATTCCTATAGATAAGACAACAATTCCACAGACTAGAGAACCTATTTAGGGGAAATGCAACAAATAAAAAGGACGCAATATTTGCAGAGTTCAGTGAATGAAGTCTTCTGCAAAACTGCAGAAACAGCTCAGTCCTTCATTTGCTTAAAATACCCACAAGCAATGGGCAATGAGATTTTATCTTTCCAAAAGAATTATTTCCTATGGCAACTATATTACCTCAATGATAAGCCTGCATACAGAGCAGATTCTTAGGAGTAATTACTAAGGTAGATTTAGACTCATGACTGTTACTTAAGCCTAATTTCAAGAAATGCTATATATTTCTAAGAAGCTTCAGACCCATCAAGTTCTTGAGCCAGGCTACAATTTTATTCACTGAAAAAGCTGCCTTCAGATATGCTACAGTGCAATCAATACAGCAGCTGTTTGAACAATCTGGCCATGTTAAAACCTGCTACTCTTGAGCAAAACCATTATCTGCCTACCCTGCAGCTGCAGCTACAAGTCATGCAGATGCTCTAACCGGCTTCTGACTAGATGATGCAGGTGTTGGTGATGGTTCAGCTGAGGAAATGCAGAAGTCTGCATACGGTAAGTTCTTCATTATCAATCTGTGATTCCAGCTGGGGATTGCAGCTCCCTGCACTCAGTGTTACTGTAGCTGCACTAACATCAGCAATGAGGTAACCAATTCAACACTGGCAGAGCTATGGATCCACACTAGCAGTTGCTGTGCAAAGAACTGATCTGAATACAAACCCCAAGCTCATCCAGCTAAACAAATACTTTAAATTTTAGAAATACAGGAACACAGAGGGCAGAACCACCTTCAATAATAGCAATGGATGACTCTGTAGGAATGGGTGACAAAGACTCATTCAGTCTAATGCCTCTGCACCACCCCGTTGACAAAAGTTTCTGTTCTCCACAATGACCTAATGAATGATATAAGACATAATGTGCGCCATGTATTATTTAAAAAATATTTTAAGCTGTGCCTGGAAGGACACATACAAAAGAGCAGTGGTTCTGCAACGCTGCTGACATCATATCCTCACAGAGAATGAAAATAACAGAGAATTTTCTCCAATCTATGCTTTGGAAAGACTTTCCTTCACCAAATGACAACTTTTTAATATTGGATTATAGTTGTCCAGAGAGGCCATGCTGTAGTTTGTAGAAAAACTACAGGCCGCAAGGACACGTGATAACAAATGAGTAATATTGAGGTTCTCCTCTTCCCAGTAACATAACTGGAAGCACGTAAAATCTGCTTTTGATTCTGTGTGAAGCTTTTTTAGGACACTATATACATTCAACATCACAGCTTTTCAATTTATTTTCAGGATCATCAATAGGAAGGGCCCATGTAAATAATGACTAAGAATTATCACAAACCCCACCATTTTCTATCTATTACTGCAAGATGCCTTTCTTCAACAAGTCTTCCTCCCATCTTATAGCATCACACGACTTAAAGTACCTCAAAACAAACCAAAGCTAAAAAAACAATTCGACAAAAAAAGCAATCAGAAATACTCCACACCACAAAGAGCAGGCACAACTTGCATTGAAAAGATAAGTCAGTCACATCAGCTACCATTCCCGGACAGTACAGTGATTAAGACCAAACGAAACATCACATAAGGAAATAAGAGCCAATTTGCTCTGTACGGTTCTTTTCCAAAAATCAGTTAAGTGCTTAGGTAAGGATAGGGAGATTTTCAGTATGCTACAAAATGGCACATGACTTGACATAAATACAACTGTATTTTAGTCTGCCTGACATATGGAAGTACCTTTACATAACAAAGGTTGCATTCTAAGAGCTGCAGCGTTCCCCTGCAAGAAAGCTGCGCCTAACCAAGTCCCCTCAAGAGACTATTTTCCACTGATCCCTCAAGCAACTGTGACTGAGTAACTAATAAATACAGAACAGGCAGCTCGTGCCAGACTCTTCCTGCCCATGCCTTGCTCCAAGAGCGCGTTCCACCAGGCGGGCAGCCTTTCAGTCGGGAGGCAGCCGGAGAGAGCCCCGTGCTAACGAGCCTTCCCGTGGCAAGAGGCGGGGGGGGGGGGGCCGGCCGGCCCCGGCC
>VWYI01046405.1:1958-41120 GCA_013399455.1 Anthoscopus minutus | reverse complement strand
CTTACTAAAATTATCTCAAGTTTCATTTCCAGGTTGGGCAAAAGGCAACAAAACTGGCTGCACCACTAAGCATCCTTAACTTACCCAGCAGAGCAGGGGAAGAAAAAAACAATATAAAAAGACCTTAAAAACAAAAGTGATAAAAGTCTTGTACTGATTGCACATGAATTACTACCCTTTCCCTAACCTGGACAGCATATGAAACACATGAAAAAGTTTGTAGCAAGTAAAATAAATTAAAAAAAAAATCAACTAAGAATCAGCAGGTTTTTTTAAAAAGAAGACAGCTGAGGATAGTAATGCTAAAATAAATGTAGTTTTAAAAACAGGTACATTTTGTACTTATCAAGGGAGATGGTAAAATAAATACTCTTCAAAGTGTTTCATCAGTTTCTTATAGTTAGTCTTTCCAGTGCTTTAAAGTTTTTCTCTCTCCTCCATAGATAAGTAGAAAAGTATGTCTAATGCCTCATCTCTGTGAACAGAAAATAATACGTCTTAGAAAGCTAGACCTTTCAAATATCATGAATAAGCACTTAAAAAGTCTCACCAGCTGAGAAGAAAGAAAAGTAACTTAGATCATAAATGGATCAGTTTCAGAAATTGTAGTGATTAGCACCATAGTAAATCTTAAGAAAAGCATCCATGAGAAAGATTCCGCCACCTTTATGCAGGCTTAATAATAACTTACTTTGAAAAAGAAATCCCCACTGGAATTTAGTGAAGGAAGGTACTTAGCAGTCATTTTAAGCAAGTCAAAGCCGGATCCAATGGTAGCAGAACTTTTGAGATGCTATTTTTGGCTATCTTAAATATTCACTCAGTTTGGAAGAGAACAATTTAATAAGTATGAGTCATCGTGGATTTGTGAAAGGTAAATCATCTCAGACAAATCATACTATTTAATGAAATAACTATTGGTATAGACAGAGCCAGCAGATTTAACATATTTGGATTTTCACAACCTGTAGTTAACTTTAGACATGATGGATTATTGTGTCATGATCTTTTCAAAGACAGGACAGGTAATAAAGTAAAACAAAATTAAAATAGCTAAGAAACATCAGGGAGGTAGAAAGCGAATGGCTGAGATTACAAAGGCCTTAGCATTTTCACAAAAGCAGGGACCCAGAGGCATCTTTGCTGAGATCAATGTCTTTTAATACCAGCTTGCATAATATTTAAAAACTGATGGCCTCTCATGGATGTTCATTAGATTTGTGCCAATGGCTTTATGTTGTGTTCTAATCTCATAATCAATTTATAAAGCATATGAAATTACATCTTATCTGTTTCAGGATGATCTTGCAGGCATCATCACCAAACCAGACACACAACAGAATGAGATGAAAAGAAATCGAATGTTTAAAATTATGCCTTTAAAAAAGAAATGAGGCATTTGAAGTAATATTCACATCATTCAAATGACATTTGATTTGCTAATATGATTGAGACAAAGGATTAATATTCAATAGAACAGCCAGTATTTCCAGGCATACATGTACACAAGAGCAGCTGCTACAACCAAGAGGATTTGCTTTAGTCATCCATATGTGTTCTGTCACTTTTCAGTGCTGTTACCTGCACTTGAGGGTGTAAAGGCAATTCCTTTCTGAACTGTGAACTGATAGCTGGTGATAGAAAAGGCCCTTTGGAAGAAAACTAATTTACAACTTAAGTCCGAGTATTTCTAAAACCTCCAGCAAGAGATTCACACTGTGTATTTTTAGCTGCAGGTGACCTGAATCACTGTCTGGCAATATCTCTAATATAGAAAGGCTCGACTGCTCTGCTCAACATGCTCTGTGCTGCATGAAGTAGATGGTAGAATGCCTCTTTGGACCATTCAGTGCTGACTAGTAGGAAAATTAAGATTCTTAAACTGATATGAAAAGTATAGCATATATCCAAAAAATAAAATGAAACTTGATTGTAGAGATTTTTAGACAGATAAAGACTTGAGAGAGTTTCTATAAATTCAGAAGAAAGAAATATAGAAAAGACTTCTATGACATTATGGTGTTTTACTAGTGCTGATGGACTGAAATCAGGAAATTTTAGCAAGCTTTGAGAGATGTGGTTATTAAATGTAGTATATTTAAGTGTACAGATCAATTGACCATCTTGCAAATTTAATCATTGCTTTGATTTTTTTGAGTGCAGAAGTAAAATTGTCTGCATTTTAAAATCAAGAACTTGGATTTTTTTCCTTAGGATAGTCACTACTCAACCTGTTTTTAATAATGAGGAGAGTAAAACACTGGAACAGGTTGCCCAGAGAGATGGTAGATGTCCCATCCCTGGCAACATTCAAGGTCAGGCTGGAGGAGTTTCTGAGCTAGATGAACCTGATCTAGATGAAGATGCCTGTCTCCATGGCAGGGGAGCTGGACTAAATAACCTTTAAAGGTTCTTTCCAACTCATACTATTCAACAATTCTATGATTTTTTTGTTTGGTAGAAATCTGACTCCTCTTGAAAAGTCCCTCATGTTTTACAATGTACTGATTGTGCATCATACACAAAGCTTATAGTATCACCTTGCACTGCAAACATTTACATTAGTTTAGGTACCATTGGTATTACACTAGCAGATGTTTTGCACATAATTTTTTAAGATTAAATACTATTCTGCACAGTTCCATACTGACTTGTTCCACACAGCTCCCATGAACTGTCTGCACACAAAGGTGAATACTAATAATATTAATAACACTAATACTACTAATAATACCACTTAATACAGGAGGATTCTGCATGGCAAACTGGGCCTACAACCCCAAAAATATATTTAATACATATAACTCTTCTTACAAGGATAGAACAACAGGAAAAAAACACTGCATTTTTAAGTGTGGTGTTTCATTTTAATTCAAGATCTATAAAAATGTGTCTATCAAACACAGTTTGTGTGATATTTCACAGCAAACGTCAATAAACACCAACTCATGAGAATTTTCCTCAAAATCTTGCCTCCAGGAATCCCACAGTTAGTGCAGGGTAAAAATCAGGCTTCATGGACAAGCTGACAGTATGCCTGAAGGTCAGCAAACCAGCACTTGGATCAATTAATAGAAGGGTCATCGACTACAAACACTCTCTCCTCTGCTGCAGGTTCTGGGAACAGACTCCACCATCAGAAGCAGGAATCTGAGCCAGATGCAGTCCCAGCCACTGGGAGAGGCAGCATTTTTCCTACAGCTTTGCTGTGGGCATTGAAGTTCCAGAGAGCAATGTGCACTTCAAGCTGCATAGCAAACAGTCAGGCTTGCCAGATGCTGACTCCTTCTGCGATCAATGGGTAACAGTTGTGATGCCTGTTAGCAATCTGTAGGATTTATTAGTTATCTGCAGGGTTTATTAGCTATCTGTAGGGCTTTTTAACTATCTATGTGGTTTAAATATCTATTTTTGTTTTTTGCAGACAAGACACAAGCAAGCTCTGTTCACACCCAAGGCCTGGGTCCTACTTCAAATCACACTTCATGCAACTGTGCCTGATGCTATTCTGAGACTGCCCACAATGCCTGCTGATTTTCAGTCTCTAAAGAATGAATAATTGGGAATGAGAGAACTTAAATCTATAAGTGTCAGAAGGGTATAAATTGCTCTACTTATGTAAGTAGAGGAAGTAGCTATAAAAGTAAGCAATAAACAACAGAGGTAACTGAATATGAATTTTCTACTAATTTGTCAGTGTTTTAAAATTGGACAATAAGTAATTCAAGAAACCTTCTACTACTACACTACCTCCTTTTGCTTTCTGCATTAATTTTTTCAAATTTACAGTAGGAAACAGCTAATCATAATTTCTCACTGGTGTTTTTTCTCTAAGGAAAACCTTCACTGTTCACAGCAGTTAGCATTGAATTCTTCAGGTTCTCTAGAGATTTGCACTCATTTCCCCAGTAAAACCTTATGCTGTCGATATTGCCCCTTGGTTCTTTACAAAACTGTGCCTAGAATGTTCCTATTTGTTTATAGTGGAGATTTGATTATCTTGTAATTTTCTAACATAGCCTCCTTCTCTTAGGAATAAATCTAGGTTATATTGGTTCTATTTCTTATGATTTTTGTGGCTAATGTCTTCCCTACAGTCTAGGAAAACAAAGCAAAACACAATTCATCTTTTTCTTGCAATTCTGTGGAATATTTTAGCTTCTTTAATCTAATTTCTTACACTTTTTAAATTTTTACTTGTATTTTAATGACTTCTTTTCTGGAATTAGTATCTGCAGTGTGTAAATTGTGATAAAGAAAATACAGATACTGGACTTATTTCAATTATATTTGAGCCCAGTCAGAGATTTTTTTTTCATTATAGCTGCAAAACCCTATATATTTGACATAGGATTTGTTGGTGAAAATAGATGAGGAAATTTGGAACATATACTTCAGATAAATCCTCGAGATATTTAAGGAAATGTATAGTATAAGAGATAAACAAATGAAAAGAAAATTAATTCATATATCTGTAGACACTAAAACATACTACTGCTTCAATTCTAATATATTCCTTGGCACATCCACTGCCTTTCCCCATACTTATCTATAAAAATGTTGCTAAGATGGTTTTCCTTAAAAAAATAACAAAACTATTACTTTATTTTTAGAAATGTCTACATTCAGAGAAAATCTACACTAATCTAACTTCATGGCTGATTGAAATGCAGCCCTGCTCCCTCTGCTTTGAACATGAAGCACGCTCATTATGGTGTAACCAGTTTTCAAATAGCTTTATCTTATAATATACTTTGAATGAAATGCACTGGTTTTTATTCAGAAAAACATTTCACTATCTGATTATAGATCTTGTTGCTTCAGGGGACAAATTAAAAGGTGCACTGCCCCTCCACAATAGAGACTAGGCAATGTTTTGTGTCTTAGTATTCCATATGCAAGCCAATCAAGGGCTATATTACCACCTCTATATATATATTTATGTTAAAAATAAGTTTTCTGTCTAGTCTTCTAACATGATGAAAATAATGTCAGCTTAGTCCCTGCCCTTGTGAAAATTTGTACTCACATTTAGACTGCTAAGTAGGTACAAAACCCCTGACTGGGTGTATACCTACATCCACAGGCAGCTGGTGAGCCCAGGTCTGTGTGTAACAGCTCACAGGTAGCCAGGAGCCATTTTGCAACCCCATAGAGAACACAAGTTTAACTCCACAAGTTAGATCAGACATTTAGACCAGTGAACAAGGGATCAGTGGGAGCTGGGCAAGAGGCCTTAAGCATTTACAGGAATCTCTTGACAATGCAGTTCTTGTGTGGCCATGTGCTGGTGTGTAGTAGCAGAGGTCAATCACTTTCTTTCTGAATACTGGTACTTGTCACACTTGCATTATTAGACTCAAGTAGCCTAGGCAGAAAGAGAGATGTTTTCGTTCCACTTCTCACCTAGATGAGGTGACAGTCAGCATGTTCCCTAGATGCTACAGATTCTGTCTAAATCTGTCCTGGGAACCGTATCCAACTTAAGCCATGCAGTGCTCAGATCACTGCAGAGTCCAGCTTTCAGTATCATCTGCTGGGTAAAGAGCTGACAAAGTGAGCTAAACTCATTAGCAATACAAATAGTCAGGATCACTCCTGTTCATTTTCTGCTCCATGACTCCAGAGGACAGTGTGACTTTAAGAGAAAAAACTGCAAATAAAGGAGCACATCTTTTATTTTTGTGTAATCAAGACTGATTTATAACACTGTTTGAAATGATCTATTTAAAACTTCCTTCCTTATACACACCAAAAGCTAGAAGACATTTGCTTACACAAATCCATTACATCAGAGGAATTGTATCTGTTTGATGGGTGCAGAATATTATCTTTTGTTATTCAGTATCTCAGTGAAATACACTAGATGAAAATGCATGGGTTTTTTCCTTTCTCTTTTTCCTTTAAAGCCAAGCCATTTAAAATTGGAATAAATTCTTGGTAACTTGGATCTTAGATGCAGTCATGTCTTAATAAACAGTTATGACCTTGAAAAAAGTTCAGTGAAACCACCAGGAGTTGGACTATTCATTCTGTTTCAGTTCTCAGAAAAACACCATCCAAATATTTCTGCACTAAATAAATTAAAGAAATAAATATTGAACAGAAGGAAAAATTTGAACTAGCCAAAATTAAGCATTGAGCTTACCCCATGCAAATAAATACCAACTATTGTTTATTGAACCTGAATCAAATAAGGACTTTTGTATGTCTCATGACAAGAATAAAATAGGATTCTCTCTGCCACAGGGTCCCATAGGCAAAGTCCCACTGAAATGCTTTTGTTCACAAAAAAGGGACAGTCTGGTTAAAACTCTGAATACATGATGAAAAGAAGCTCTCCAAAAAAAAAAAAGAAAAAAAAAAGAATATACAGGGAACAGACATTAAGCTTAACTTCTCCTACACAAGCACTAAAATGAAATGCTAGTAATTAAGGATGGAGACCAGTGGTTACATGTGATAAATTATTTGGCAGTTATTATTTGCTTAAAAACATATTCCCTTAAGGGTGTATTTATTATTCCTGAAAGCTTATCAGTGAACAAGGGGAGACTTGAGTAAGATGCTGGATACAGCAAATGAAACAATGTGCTAAATGATTTACTATGTAAAATTTGTGTACCATGTTAAATATGTACAGTTACATCAATTTTGCAAAGCAAAGGTTTTTTTTTACTTTTACTTTTCAGTCATGACTAAATAACTTCTAACTTCGCAATTTCCATTTCTTAAAGCAGACTGCTACCACATAAACAGGACGAATTTTTCATAGTCATGAAAAGAATGAAAAAAGATTAATTTTTGAGGTACCTGTTAATGAAATTTGGCATGCTTCAGAACTGAGTCAGCAAAAACACATGAAACAGTCCAGTTAACTCACATTTAGCTGCCAAAATGGTCCACCTACTGGGCAGATAGCTGGCATTCATAACTCACCAGAAGCATTTATGTTTAAGTAACTACAAACAGTATTCTACTGAAAAAGTATGTCAAAGCTTTCCTTTTTAATTGATATTGCAAAGAACATTTGCAGAACTTGGGAATGCAAAACATCTAAAGTCCTGAGTAACTTCTTAGCAGATGTAGCCCTACATTTTTCTCCTTCCTTGTAACAATCCCATAATTTTTGAGGAAATGTGTCACAGTGAGTGCTAAATCAGTCTTAATCATTCCAAGGGAAACGATTTACTTGTTAATGCTGAATAGACTCAGAGGCTCAAACCGACCATTTCACTGCTTTCTTGACTGACAGCAGCCTTACTTGCACTCCTTCCATCATGGCTGGAGCAGAAGCCAGCTAAGCCAGTAGCTAGCTGAAACAGCTACAGTAATCCTAAGATTTTATACAGAGAACAGTGGAGAACAAAGAAGATGTAACTCCATCCTCTTTACTAAGAATAGTTAGATTAAAAAAAAAATTCTCCAGTATTGTACTCCATTCAAGACATGGCATGGTTTTAATAGCAGAATAAAACATGAACAGCTTTAAAATTATTTTACCATATCTGGGAATACAGATGCTCCCTCAACTCTCTTCTGAAATACATTAGTGACATCAACTTCCAAGCAAGCTCTCACAGGTTCTTAAAAGCCTGTGATTTCCCTTGTCATGTTTGCTTACCACAGAATGGTGGTAGCACAGATCACTGAATATGCTTGCTTCTGTATATGTCTTTGCAATTTGATTAAGTGCTGGCTGTAGACTTTGGAGGACAAGACAGCCTACATCTTGTTTCTACAAAAGGCATTTATTTCTTTACTGAATAACACTTTTACCATATCCTCTCACCTTAAAATATGATTTAGTAATACATCTGAACTCACATTTTCTCTATCTACTGAGGCTTGCTTTCTACTTGTTACAAAACAAACATAAACCCCTAGAAATTTGATTTTGAAATGTGTGAGTCATTTTGAACATTATCTTATTGATTGAAGTAAAAAGAATAATTTTCTATTCTGATTTTTGAAGAAGAACATTAAGTGTTTATGATATTTAAAATACAACAATGTAGCCATGCTGATTTTACAAATAAGGAAGCTAGTGGGAAGAATCAAACACCAAAACAGCTTTTTCTTAAAATGCTCAATTTATGGAAGAGATACTGTTTTTTGAGGAAAACTAATGAATTGTTGAAATGTCTACTTCCAGGTTTTATAGAATAAAAGAAAAATCTTTAAATCCTTGTAGTAAAATTGTTTCTAAAAAAGAGAGAAAGAAAAGAATAAAAGGATCATTTGATAGGCAAGTGGTTAGGGTACCTTTTTAACCTGCAGAGAATTTGGGTTCCAGTTCTTCACAAAATATCTTGAGATGAAATAGTGATAATAACAGGAACAGCAGATGTGAGGGTTCCTTTTTTTCTGGCTCAGTTTTGTTTCTCTTGATGACTGTGTAAATATTTCTTTGAAGTCCCTTGAGAAGTTATGTTTAAATCCAAAAATTAGGCTTGGATCTGAAGGAAAATTAACATTCTGTGTCCTCTTTGCTTGTCTTTTCTTCATGTTATTTTTTTAAAAAGTGAAAGAGCAAATCAATAGACTTAATAGCCATAATATCCATAAAAGTGCTTTGGATCAAAGTTTCTTAAATGCCAATATCTAAATGCCATATTATATGTCATATGAAATTCTTTTATTGGTTTTCTTCTCATTAGCAGAAGAAGAAGGACAGCTGCTAATTGTTTTTCCAGCAGCTGAAATAACTCAACCTGTCTCTCTGTTGGATAAATTGAATTCTCCCCCACCTGCAGTGATGTTTATTTTTCCCATATATACATAAAAAGGAGTGCATGTCAAGTCAGATGTTATGACAACACATGCGTGTAAGAATATACCAGGTATACAGATCTATATAAAGGATGGCACCTTGACAAAAACATAGAAAACTACCAGCATTTTAGACCTCTCAGTGTTCAGGACAAGAGGTGGCTCCTGTCTTTTCTCTGTGGTTTTCCCTTAGCTCCAAAGCATGACCAACTGCAAAGCAAAGGGGTAGAAACATAAGCACTATCTCACTAACCTTAGGTGACCTTTTAAACTCCCACCTTGCACATGTGTTCAGAAGTGGTTCAGAGGAGATGAATCTCAAGGACTGTTAAAAATGTCAGCAGTGGGCTGCTGGCACTTGGGTTCTAAGCCAAACGAACTTGAACTCATTTAGGAAATACTGGGATGCTATTTTCTTAAAGAAGACAGAATCAGAGCTACAAGAAGTGAAGAGAGAGAAAAATCAGATGACACAGTAAGGGGGAAAGAAAACTAATGAAAAAACAAAGCTGAAAAAACCTTAAATCTTACAGCTTCAAAGAAAGTTAATATAGCCTTACATAAAGCAGCCTTTTGGACAAAGTAAAGGAAATTGGTGTTTCTGGTTATGCCTAAACTGCTGGTCTCATGAGGACATGCATCATCCTGTACTATCATGTGTGTCCCAGTCATAAATATCCACTGGCTTCTGTTCACCTTTCTAATCAAAATAAAGTTTGCATAGACAGAAAGAGCATTATATTGCAACATGGTTTGCTACTGAGGGACCAACAGGACATAGCACGTCATGACTTCACTGTTTAGCAAGTTTAGTCCTCTTATAAAGTATACACACTTGAAGAGGTGAAATGTATTGCATGTTCCTACACATAAATTATATGGTGGCAATAGCCAGCAAGATATCCCCCTACTCCCACTATCAAAAAGTAATGTACTGCAACAGTACCAGAGATATTAAAAGAAAAATAGATCCAAAGACTGTTGATGTTGATTGAACTGGAAAACAGGCCTCAAAATGTAAAATCTTATTATCCTTATCATGAAGCCTGCTTCAATGCTGTGAGTCATCATGACTCTAGAGCAATTCTTTTAACATTTCTGACAATGGTGTTTTCTCTCTGAAAGTGCAGAACGGGAGAAAATAAATTTAATGTCTGACCTGAGAACATTTGGGACAAAAGAGAAGGTGCATCTCATAGAGGCTCTTCTGTGGTTTACTCCCAGAAAGGCCTCAGTTGGAGGGGTCAGTCTTCTCTTAGTGAGTCAGTGGTTCCCTCCCTGACCTAGGGATTCCTACAGGAATGTATAAAGCTCTTTTCAAGCGCTAGCATACCACTTCAAGAGGATAAAGACAGAGCTCTTTATCTAAGGATGGAGCTGAAAGTTTCATCTGTGGTCTTCAGGACTTCCCAAAACATAATATTTTATAAATTTAGCCATTAGAAAAACCTTTGTATACTGATAGTTTAAATAAAACACCAAGATTCCAATCCTAAACATGCTAAATTCAGAAAGGCTGAATCCTAACTCTTGCCCTGCTCCTAACAAAAACCAGCCAGTTCTGATCAGAGAATGATTCCTTGGCTCCCCTCTTAATGCTGAATTTTGAGGGGAGGGAAGGGAAGGAACCATGCTGCCAAAACCACACCAGAAAGCCAAGGGGGCACTTGGAGGCAGAGACAGGGATAGAAGTGCTGCACCAAATAAGACAGTTTGGCAGAGTGCTAGAGTCACCACATGAAACTCTAAGAAATACTCAAATAGTCCAAGTATTTTGGCCCTGTGGGCCCTGGCAAACAAAACAGTCAAAACACATCACCCTCAGGAAAGAGTAAAGGAGCCCTCAGTTTCAGGAGTGCCACTTTCCCACTGGCAGAGGAACACATGGGAGATCCTGCCAGCCTGGCCCTGGGGGTGAGCCATTGCCACTTGAGCTCCTGCTCCTTTAGCAGTCAGGAACCCAGCATCGCATCCTGCCCGCTGCCTCCACAAAAACAGCGAGCTCCCTTCAGTGTAGCACTGTTGCTAAATATTTAAGCTGTGATACACGAGCTTGTTCCACCTATCGAACTGAAACAGACACTTGGCCCACACAGCTAGAGGCTAGATGGCCATTTAAAGAAAAGTATGCATAATTAAATTCTGTCTCATTTTATGCCTTATCCTCCCTCTCCTCTTTTATCTCCAGCTAGCATTAACAGGCTCCTTTTCATTCTCCCCTTCTTATCCTTTTTCCTTCTTTCCCTTTCATCCTTGTTTATGTCTTTTCCATTTTCCCGTACTTTAATTTTTTTTTCTAAATCCTTTTGATCATCTGCCTCCTCAGCTCCCCAGTTCTTTACCCAGCTGTGTTCATGGGCTTTTCCATTTTATATCAGCTTCTCCCTCTCTTCTTTCTTACTATATCCCTACTTCTTCAAATGAATTAAACCTTATTCCAGCTAGCCCAGGACCTGATTTCAGCATTGACTGGAACAAATGTTAGTTACTCTTCTCTAATGAACAGATTTGGATGGAAACAAAGCATATGGCTAGAAGGAACAGTGTGAAAATGGCGTGATAAAATCAGTGGTATGAAAATGAATTTAATTACATTATTCTTATCATTGTATCATCCAAATGCTTATTTGCTTTGACAATGATTTCCATTCAGCATGTGTGACATTTTAGCCACATAGTTAATGTTTAGCATTGTCTCTCATTTGTTATTAAAAAGCAGTGAAAGGTTTGTCTAAATGAAATCAGATCTTCATTTGAACAGCAGGAATATAATCTTCAGAGCAAATGATCTTGCCAAGGGTGTCTGTGCAGGTCATATATACAAATATATTTTTTAATTATTCCCATATAAATTCTGTAGCTGTACATGAACACATACACCTATAAAGGTAGACAGGAATATGGGGTAAGTTATCCAGTTACAAATTAACCTCATTACCTGTTAAAATGGTGCAAATAGAGTAATCTCTATTTCACATGCTTTCAGGCAAAGTGAAGGTCTCTGCTTTGAGACCTCTTATAGTTTCTCAAGCTCCTAGTTTGGCACTAACACTCTTGAACTAAAGATTTTTTGTCTGGCAGTCTAGTATAATTTTTTTCTAATTAAAGAAGTTATACTCTTCCAGTCTTCTGTACTGCAGCATCTGCACATTCCCACACCCTCCAGTCATGCACTGTGTGAATGATTTGCAGATCAAATTTATACCCTTCAAATTCCATGTGTCAGAAAAACCTGGAATTGAAGTTCATAAAATAAATGCCTTTGAGTTTACCATACGAAATTCTCTGAAACCTACAGGTGCTTTGGCACATTTCCTCCTGATGTAAACTGATCTCTCCTCTAAATCTGGGGATTTTTTTGAGGGGGGGTGTTGGGGTTGTTTTTGGTTGTTTGGTTTGGTTTGGTTTTTTGTTACTGAGACTGGTAAGTCCCCTGTTTCCTTCCTGAGCTCTCCTTATGTAACAATGTCCCACTCTCTTCTGCAGAGTACCATGTTCAGCTCTCTCTGTTCAGTGATAAAAACATCATTACTCACATTCATGATTCCAATTAAATCTGTCCAGAACTGGTCCTTGAGGATGGACCAGAAGTCCTGTGCCAAGTAAAATTATTAGTCAGAACTAGTGGTTCTTAATACTTCTGTTTTTGCCCAGACATTAAATGTTTTTTCAAACAAATCAGCTACTGAGGATGACATAACACAAACTTAAAGAATACCCTCAGTATATAGTACAAAGTAGACCTCTTAAATTGATAAAGTTACTACTCACTTCATTGTAACATCTGAAGAAATCATTTTCCCACAATTTGAAGCATTTGAAACATTCTAATGCTCTACACATTAAAACTTCCTTTTTAATATTGGATCAGTCTTCTGCAAACTCTTTTATTTATGTATGAGTAATATCCATAATATTAAAGTTTTTAAAACAGTTTGCATTTTATAGACTGTAATTCATTATAAAACAAATACTACACATATAGTACACATGAGAGCACTGACATTTCACTCTGAACAGAATGAAAATAATGCCACTGATATATTTTCTGATTTCTCCCACCTAAAGAACTCAGTGAATTCAACAAGATGTCATTAATTGAGATAAGCAATCACATAACATACACTTACATAACAAGAGCTGCATCTTCCATTGTGTTTCGTAGACTGCTCTCCTCCACTAATATTTCTCAAATGGGCAGGATAGAAAGGACTATGAGGTATAAGCAGACTGTTCTTATTCCAAACGTCTTTTTTGTGTTAGGAACCGGTAAGTTCCACCTTTCTGTGTCAGTCACAATTGTTTTATCATTTTCTGAGTCCCTTTATTCTGGATCTCTGATTCCTCTATCCCTTCACATGGCAACCCACTTCATTAGTGCTTCTGTTACATGCTGGTTTTTTTTAACTGTACCTTTCTTTACTACCCTTCCACTCCTTTCCATCCCCTCACTTTTGTATTTCTCCTAGAGTCTTTTCTTTGAAACAGAATCACAGAGGAGAATTAAGAAAAAAGATGAGAAAAACTGTTGTCAAGGGCATCAGGAGAAGCTGAGAAATGTTTGCTTCTCAGTAAAACCTAAAATGTTCAGTGACTAGGAGAGACATTTTCACTTATATTTATCCAAGACAGACACAGCTAATACAGCTGGGTTCCGCTATTAGTGAAGACAGTCATGCGACCAAGTGAGCTGCAACAGATTAAAGAAGCTGCAGCACATTTGTGTCAAAATGGTATTTATAAAAGGTCAAAATATAACTTATGATGACTGAAGATTTAAGCATTGGCTTTGAAAAAAGTAACCATAAATGGGCAAAAATACTGCTAAGTTACAAGAGAAGGAATATTGTGTCATTTGTGGTTCTTTCTTTTTTGTGATGTGCAGAGTGACAGTTTTTTCACCTAAGCTTGCCAGGCACTATGAGCGTTACAAATATGTGACACAGTTTACACTATCTTCTTGTACAAACACTTTAATATTAATTTTTCTAATATTAGCAGAAATATTGACATGACATGGAAGTTTGACTAATTTAATAAGTCATTCATCTTTACGATTTCACTGCCTTCCAACTCCTGTCAGATTTAATTTCTAATTTAAATTATTCTTTTAGCAGTGCACTTAATGACTGTTAGCAGAGCCAAACACAAAAGGTCAAAACTGGACCTAGAAAAAGGTATGAACAAAATAAGCTATTTCCTTTTGGTGTCTTTAACATCCACCTCCATGCTATCTTGTAAGAGCATCTTGAGACATAGCCTTAAGGCCAAAGGCACCATAAAGACCTCCCACGCTGAATATGCTAAAATGTTGCTTCACAACAATTTTCAAACAGCTACTCCACAAACTGGTGACAGAATAATGCCAAAAATTTCCGGATTATCCCAGCTAACACAGAATATAATCCATAGCAGGAATACTGCCCACTGTGCACACAAGCTGCATTTGTACCATTATGCAAAGCCACCAGAAGACAACCTGCTATTTGTCAAACTATATGTCCATTGTGGGGTGCCCTGCTCAGGGGAAACAATGGCTTTGAGTCCCAGGAAGGGTGGATCCCACCCCTCTGCCTTGGGGGAGCTAAGCCCAGGAATATAAACCTATAAACCCCACCACCCTGCCCCTTGTTTGAGGTTCTCTGCCCATGGGTTAAGCTGAGTGTGTTCCCGTACTGGTGTTGCCCCAAATAAATGGATCCCTGGACTTAAAACAAGCAGAGACCTGTCTTGTGTCTCATGCTGGTCACCAGACCTTCCTGGACCAGATCCTGCAGCCACGGAACGTAACAGTCCATGGTTTGGGGAACGGCCTTAGGACAGAGCCATGCCCTACAGTGGGTATCGCTGGACAGTCTATTGCTCCATATTCACATCCTGACATTGTACAAGCACTGCACGCTTGTTATCCTCTTCAGGCAACTTCCTAGTCACCAAAATGTGGTAGCTCCTGTGAGTCACGATGGTCAACTCACAGGGCTCAGTAGCTTTGTGTGTTCTCCATATGAAGAGAACAAACAGACCTCACTCTGGCATTTCACCATCACCTTTGCCTCATTCTGCACAGCTGCATATCAAACTCAGTATGGACAATGGGGATCTGTCACAAGGATAGGATGGTGCTCAGCATCATTTTGATTTCTCCTTTTGTGTTTTTCCCCAGTTACTCTGTTCCAGATACTGTGAGTACCTGGTTTTGAGGCATTTCAGAGATGTTAAGCTGTTATTTCCTGCAGCAGAAGCAGTTACTTCCTGTTATAATATGGATTATTCCAAAGCATTTGGTGCTCAGAAGGAAGGAACTCTAAGAAACTTTTAGGTTGCATTTGCAATGCTTTTGACCACAAAGGTTATTGTACTTAATTAATTCAGTTATATTCTGAAGAGCTCTGACAATTCATTGTTTGCCTCTGAACCTTTGACTTTGGCAGAGGTATAGCTCTGATGTTACAGAAATGTTTTAATCTAGGTGTCTGACAACTTTTTGATGCCTGATCTTTAGTAGCATTCTTTTAATTTTTTTTGTTTGCATTGTAAACAAAATTAGGATTTTTGATGAAAAGTTGCCCTTGACTTAGAATCTGTCTGATTAGTTCCTCAACATGAAAGAAGTTTCCTCAGCAATGCTCACATCTGATCACTGCATGAGAGAAGGCAGAGAAAAACATTTTCTTATTTGACAGAGGTTCACCTTTTTGAGGGCATTAAGTCCTTCAAATGTGGCTCAATTTTTTTTCATATGGGTAGTGGTTTTGCCCCAAACCACACCTGTAATTCCTATTCCTATTCCGTTGTGCGACGGCAAAACCCCCCAGATCTTCCACAATGCAGCTTTCCTGTGCAAATAATTCCCATTAACTTTAATCTAAGTTCTGCACAATGAGCAACAGCAGGATCAGCACTCATTTTTAAAAACAAAATAATATGTAATGATTCACCACATCTGCAAAGCCTTCCTGAGCTTTATTTATCATGCTTTTATTTTGGCAATCACTCTTCTCATCAGAATGGTTATTTAAACTTGTGAAAGGAATCCATTTCAGCATTATGTTTTAGCACAGACATTTGTATCCATCATAATTCTTAATCTAGACTTAATAAAATAATTTAACAGTATAATGTAAAATATTAAGTAATTGATTTTTAGCACAATAGTGCACGAAGCAGGAGAATCAATAGCATCCATGGCCACAACAAATTTCAAATTATCATTCCCAATGCTTTTGAAAAATCAATGGGTAGTTGATTTGCTACTAATTTTATTATGTGTAAAATGCTAAAAAAATTCACTGCATCTAAATAAAGTCATTCTTTGTCTGAGTATATTTCTGCTCCTATTCTCTCCTGTGTTTTCTCCCCTCTTTGTCTCCTCAGAGCTACACTATTTAAATAAGCTTCCATTATTTTCAGTGGAATGATTTGCTAAAGGGAAATATTTGTGTTCCCTTCACTGGACATCTGCTGTTGGTATGAAAGCAATCAAGAGGAAAAAATGATGGTATGAAGCACATTTAACTTTCACGCCTCTTCATCATTCTGCACAAGCAAACACCAAGAATTCAATCACAAGTACATCAAAATATATTCCTCCCCCTTCTAAAAAATCAGATATTAAAAAAGGAAAATAAAGAATGAAAAAAAATTATTAAATAACAATAGATTTTATATGCAAACCTTTCAACATTTTAGTACCTCTCCTGGCACAGTATCACCATTAAAAAAAATTATTCAAATACTTTCAAATACTTACAAATATGAACTAAATTCTACACATTACTAAGACAAACTGTGCACTTTAGAGATGTCATCATTATAACCAATAATTTACTTATAAACAACTTTTTAACATATTAGAGTAAAAACCTGCATTCATCACAGGTGGAGGTGTGAGAGATTGTGTTTGCATCTATCCTCATATCCTGCCTCTTTGATGGATTCTGCACCACTGACTACTGGGCCTGCCTGATTAGAATTGCCTCTGATGAGATGGCATTGCAGTATTTTGCAGTAGTATAAACTGTTGTTAAGGTAGACTTCATGGAAATTTTTTTTTCTTATTTGAAACAAGCCTATATATCTAAAGATAATCTTATTATATATAACATATAATAATATATACAATATATACAATATATAATGTCTTAGTATTATATTATATAACATATTATATAATGTTATATATAATATTATATATATGTTATATAATATATACAATATAGTATATATCTTAAGATATAATAGTATTATATTAATCTTAATATAATCTTATAATCTTAAAATTATATTATCTTTTATACAAGATATAAAGTTCATATCCTTCCACTCAACTATGACTCTAAGAAAAAAAAGAACCTTAACTTTTATTCCAATAGGATCCAATTTAATAATGTCTCATGCGACATTATTAATATCATTTTCATACAACAATTGCATCAAAGCAGGAAGATGTCTGCAGGAGCTGTTGAGAACATGAATGCTACATTGCTAAGTCAGAGATAATAAAGTAGTAATAAAGAGGATGAAGGAATGATAATTCAATTCATCCATCAATGACTGTTTTTAAGACCCACAAAGAGAACCAAAGAGGCTGCATATTTAACTTCTTCTCTTTCAAAAACTCCTAATTAGCTGTAAATGAACTTTAGGGAAAATTTAATCTAGGCCAAGGCACAGATCCTATTATCTGATGCTAATTTAGAGCTATGAAAGAAAAATAAGGAAAGCATATATGAGTGAACAAATTCAAGAGAAGTTCACAGGCAGAAAGGACACTAACCTTATACTGAATGTGGCTCTTCGGTTGGCTTTTGCTTGTGTGCATTTTTGGTGGAATGCACCCAAGATGTCAGAAGTATGTTTTCCCAACTGGAAAAACCATCCAAAAGGGCCCTTGCAGATATGATCAGTCAATATTAGCACTGATGGCATCAGACATTACTATTTCAGTTGTCTGCTTCAGTTCTTTGCCTTTTATAAAGACTTCTGAAACACAAACTTTTGTCAAATGTTTCCAAGGATTACTCCTAAAGGGAATGTTCCATCTGACAGAAGCCTGCAGAGAAACCCCCTCTAGAAAATGGTTTATCTATGGAGAGAGAGATGGATTAGAATACTTTCAGCAGAAAAAATAAAATGCTGTAGCTCTGCTAGTAAAACTCAGTGTGTGTTCCTTCTATAATGTAATAAGCATCAATTTATTTTGGAACAATTACTCTGTCTTGGACGACTGAGAAGTTAGCTTACTTCACAGCGCTCATCTAAATTCCAATTCTTCTGGTTTCACTCCTTGACATGGTTGATTATAGAAGCACTGAACAGAAAGAATAGCAACTTGAAGTTCAAATGAGTAGGGAGAGGTGGAACAGTATGGAACTTTGAAGACAATGAAATTAAGCCTAAATTTGTAATAGAAAAGGATGTTAACCCAGATGAATGACAAGATCAAAGCAACGAGTGACAAAGATGATATTACAGTTGGTATTTGTACAGACTTTGAAGACTGAATATATGAATATTTGCAAGTATTTGCATTTAATCAATTGTGTTTCTGCTTCTTTCTGCTCCGGACCAATCCTATCCAACCTCACACAAATCTGAAGTTTGTACACTCTTGGTAGGTATTTATTTAACAGTGTTTCATATTGGACTACTTTGCCCTCACCTCCTGATAATGAGGAGAGACACAGCTAAGGACAGGCACATTTTGGGAGAAGCTAAGAACAAGTGGTAAAAGAAAAACAGTACAGACAGTTTTCTTTACGAGGTATCAGAAGCTAGAACAATTATTAAAAGCCATGTAATACATTTGAAGATGCAAAGATGAAAAGTGAGATGATTTTGAGACCAGTAATGACCCTGATCAACTTCACTTGGAAAATCCTCCAATATTCTCTGCCCATTTGTCCCAGAAGCACCATTTCAGCTCACCCTGGGGCCTTCAGTTTCTGCTGGAGCTGTGGTGTAGGTCTCCATAGGGTTGGTGATGGACCCTGATGATCCAGGTCCCAGTGTGTGGGTTTATGCTGGGCTTGATCTTGGACCTGCCTTATGGCAGTGGACATGGCTCCCTGCCCCTTAGGGAGCAGCTGAATTTTCATGTTCCCTGACAGAAAGCTCAAACTTCTACTTGCCTAGACTACACTATCTCATATCTAACTTTTTATAACTATTATGAAAAAGATATTCTTCCACAATTCAGTTAATTATTTTTGGGCCTGAACTAGCAGTAACCATCTCTGTACAGTGTGTTCTGTTGCTCTTTGCCTTCTTCCTGACATTCAGATCCTAAAGCTTCCCCTTTGTTTTAACTTGGACACTTCTTTTCTTGGACACATCTTTTTCTCACTTCTATTTCAACAGTTTCTGATTAAAGATTGCTTCTCTCTAATCCTTTAAATACTTCTCAAAGATCTGGAGGTGGTCTCTCTCAAGTTCCAACTATAGTTCAATACCAAAGCCAGCAGTGGCCATGTAGAATTTCTTCAGCTATTATAAATAATGTTGAGTTTTAGCAGCTGGAAACAAAGAGGACTTTGTTTTTTATTACCACCAAATTGCAGAGTGATCAAGTGAATAAGATGTCCTTGAGACAAAATGGATAATTATTGTTGCTTGCATAAATAATTAGTAATTTAAAAAAAAAAAGAAGGAAAAAGAAGGCAGTTGTATTACACATGGCAGTATCTAATAGTGAGCAATCACAGTTGTGATAAGTGCATCTCAGTGCCAAATTCCAAATGCTTAAATTCCAGTTCTTTGTAGTTCCTTGAAGGATGGGAAAGACAAGTATGGGTTGGAAGTGATCTTTTAAGGGCACTATTGGAACCTCACCCTACTCCTCAAAAAAAGGTGCAGGGAGGCTTTTCTGAATAAAAACTGGAGAAGCTACAATTATCACTGAAATAGGTCTTCAGTAACAAATGAAATCATTATAACATCTACAGATACAGACATGTTAAATATTATGAAACAGAATATAATTGAGTATAATGCAGTCAATAAATTCTGGCACACAGATAAACACACATACTTTTCTTTCTGTAGTTTTTGACAAAAGTCAGCAGTGAAAAGGTAAAGAGCATCAGTAAAAATCTGGGTGAGAAGATAAAGCTACCTAAAGATAAGTGAATATTAACTGCTCTTCTGTATTTAAGAAAAGCCCCAGATGGAAAAAGAAGAAATTTTTGGCACATATTTCCTTGACCTACAGAGCTGATGTTAAATTTTTTGAGTGGTTCTTCAGACCAAGGATTGCCTCTGGAATTTTGCTGAGCAGAAAAGTAGCTTTGATAATACCAGTGAATTGGAATCATTGCCTGTCTTTTTTCTAACAAAGCAAATCATACTTTCACTCACTAGCCATACTTAACTAAGAAAATGTGCCCCTGTCCCAGGAAGAAAATTACTTTTTCATCATATTTAAACAGCAATGTCATTGAAAGATTCATGAAGCTTGTCTGACTGAGCTTTAAAACGAGATGGAGTGAGCTAGTGAAAATCACTCTTGTCTAACTACTTCATAGTGCAAAAAATAGCTTTGAGCTGTGAGACTGATGTTATCTGCTACTGAACCAAAAGATCAGGTGACAGCTGTGTAGCCCACATTCTTGGCCACTTAATCAGCATTGTCACGGGTCAAAAAAAGGCAGGGTGTTTGGGCCTTCCTCCAATATTTGAATATGAGTCTTTGCTTTTCTATTTCTGCTGTAACATGAGCAAGAGAGCGTTCCTGCTTTGTATCATTATAGGAAGGGTGACTTCATGCTACAGATTATGCAGGGTGGCCTTGATGTCTTACAGAATTTGAGATATGTTTACTTGTTCTTTTGCCAGTAATACAGAATGAAGAGCACTGCGAATATCACTAGCATCTTAAAGGTAATAGCTAAATAGATAAACACAATCCATATATCTGTTAAGTGTAGACTTATGCCTATCCGAATGATTTTTCCTGACATAGGTCAAGCAGATCTGTTTCCACATTATGTTTTTAGACATCAGATCTCTCTAACCAGTAATATAGCTCTTGTACAGTTTGAAATTTTCAAAAATCAGTTGCCAGAAGTAGCTCTGAGATCTGGAATATGGGAAGTGGTTCTGCAAGAGAATGATTAGCGAAGAGAGGTTAGCTCTGCCAGTGAAGTTTCTGAAATAAACAGTGTAATTATTCATAATTTATCATTATGTTGTTTAATCTTCCCTCAACGGCATGTACACAAATTCCATATTATAAAATAAAACAAAATCCTTGCAATGAAGGCCGGTTATCTGCATTTCCTACTGATGTACATCAAAATCTAGAAATTAGTTACAATCATTTCCAGATTTTCTCCTTAATTCTGCACATCTCATTCTTTGACTCCTTTCAGCAGGAATTATTTTATTTATGATAACTGGGAACTTCTATGTTCCTCAGCTGAAGTATGTCTATGTAGGGAAGTGTAAACAGGTACTTCTTGAAGTGATCCAGTTCAAGAACAGATGCAAGGTATCTAAAGTATCTATCTGTTTGTCAGTGAAAAACTATCAGCAAAGTACTTTTTTTTTTCCCCCATGCAGATCCTTCCAATCCCCTCTCCAGCCACAGCTTAGCCTTTAATGAACTCTCTTGAATGCATTCCTGGAACCAAACCACCAGTGAACCTGTGGGTTTTGTCTAGTCTTTTCCTGATGCTCTAGTTCTTTTTGTACACTTTCTGGACAGTTTTCATGCATCCTCCAGTACTGAACACAGTGAAACACAACTCGCAATTCCCAATCAGCCACACATGACCTGTGTTTTCTGCTGTTCTTGTTGGTTTAGCAATTCCCTGGAGCTCAACCATAATTTAAATTTGCTGTAATTAAAGCAAAATGGTTGTGTCTTCAAAGGTCAAGCACTTTAGCCTCACTCCCACTGTGACTGTGACCAAAAACTCTTATAATGGTCTTTTGTAATTCTCAGAACTTGGCAACTTTCTATCTCATCTTCTCTAAACTAACGTTAGATAGCTGTGGATATAGGCATGGATTTTTCCAATTCCCTGTACCAAAGACAGGGTGGAGAGCTACTTTTGTATGTCTGAACACCACACTGCTGATCAGAGATATGATTCCATGTGCGTCTGGACATTCTGAACAGAGAGAGGTCATCATTAACATAAACACTGGTAACTGCTCATTTCTGGACTTTTAGTGGCTGTACTACTACAAAACAAATTTTAATTTCGTTGCAAGTCAAATTACTTATGACACTTATTTTTTTAAGTTTTGTGCTACAAAGGTAACAATTTCCAGGCCAGCTATAGTTTCTAATTTTTGGACGCTATAACTACAGCTTTTAAAGAAAACAGAAATTACCTCAATTATATAACCATGAAAAAAAAATCAAATTTAAAAAAAATTATCGCAAAACACCCATATGTTATCAAGGCTTCGAGGAATTAAGGCAATGTCTTTTTTGGGGGGGCGGGAGAAGATTGAAATTCTAGGCAAACAATAAACTAAGAGAATACTTGCAATTGAAAAGAAAAATTCTGACGTCAGGAAGCACAACAATTAATGCTATTCTGCCCCCTTGCGTTAATTTTTGAGGTAGCTGCCGTAGCCTCACACATCCCGAAATTCATGTCCCTCCGCGAAGATTGTGTCAAGTCGCAGACGCATTACCCAAAACATAACAGAGCAGCGTCCCGAAAACAGCATGCTCGGGCCATCACTGGAAATGATACAGCTGCGTGCCTAAGCTCGGACTTAATGTGTTGTATGTAAAAATACTTCAGAACACGCGCAAATCACTGAATATGTTGGAGATCGCACGGCCACGTGGGGGATGGGTAGAGTTAAAAGTTCAATCGAAAGCCGCAGCGAAGCCAGCTAACTAAATGGAAGAGGAGCATGGAAAACAGAGGACTTGTGCTGGAGAAAAATCAGAACCTAGAACCTGAGCTCAAGCTCTTAAAACCAGCATTATCTAAGTTCTTGCTTTCATCGTTTTAGTAATCCACACGGAATAAACAAGGCATCAAATTTGGTCACCGTTGCACTTGAAAGGAAAAGCTTTCATTGAAAGCGAGGGCCAACAAAAATATTTTCACCCCTAGAACGCCACTTCCGTTTAAAAACTGTTTTAAAACCAGCAAACAACACATCCTTGCAGTGCCATGGACACCAGGAGCCAAAGCCCCAGTGGGAAGACGGCTGTCATGCAGCTGTATTTCATACGTGACGCGGAGATAAATGCCAGAAGTCACACGCTGCAAACGAGAAGCGATAACTGCCATTTTAATGTGATTTTATTTCCATCACTCCCTCTCCAGTACTGTTAATTCCTGACAATATTCTTCACTCGCGGGACTAAGAGCTGAGCCCGTGTCTTGAACCAGGGGCCAGGCTAGGCGCTCTCCAGAGATCCCTTCCCGAAACGCTCCGGAGGGGCGAAGGGTGGCTCTTACCGAGGGCTAGGCAAGGAGATTTAAGTTTTATGAGCAGCACGCGAATGCGAAGCAATTAATGTACAAGGCAGTGCCGCTCCTTGCCAGCCCGGAGAACCCATCTACATCTTAATCTCCTCTCGGTATCAGCCGCTCGCTGTGCGGGCAGGGCTCTCCCGCTTGCGGTTCCCGCGGAAGGCTGAGCCGTGGCCTCCAACTAGTTCTTCCGACAGAGTCCTGACCGCCTGTACAAACCCAAGCGCTTATGAAAAGCCGGCGCTCTCCTCCTCTCCTGCGCTTCCCCTTCCCTGTCCCGGCGCTTGGAGCAGCGCCAGAGCGGCGGGGCGGGGGCCAGACCGCTTTCCCGGGGCCGAACTGCTCGCTCCCGCGGTGCAGGGACCCGCGGTGGCCACAACTTCAGCCGGGGCCGGCCCGCGGCAAAGTTACCGAGACGCCTGGCTGAGATTTCTTTTTTTTTTCGGTTCCTTTTTCTCTTTCCCCCCGCGCTGTCCGCGAACTTTCGACATCGTCCTGCCCGGCACGGAGCAGCCACCTCCTCGGCAAAGAGAGTCGCGCTCAGGGCACCAGGGCGGGGAGGCGACGCGAGCGCTTCGCCCCCGCAGGCGGCGGCCGCCCCCGAGCTGCTGGCGGCGGCGGGGCCTGGCCGCCTCGCCCTCTAGCGGGGGACAGCGGCGGCGCCGGCGGCTGGGCGTGACTTTCCGCGCTCCCTTCAGCCCGCCCGCCCGCCGGGGGGGACCGCGAGTCAGTCAGGGAGCCGAGCTGAGCCGGGACTAGCGGCGGCGCCGGTCGAGGAGGCTCCGCGATTAAGGGTGCCCCCCCGGGCACCGGGGGAGGCGAGCGGCGCCCGAACGGCCCCCGGGGCAGCAGCGCGGCCGGAGGAAGGCAGACGGGTGGGCGGCCGCCGGCTACTTCGCACCCTCTTCCCTGCCCTTTAGAGCGGAGAGAGGGCGAGGTGGGGAGAACAACCCGAGGGGCACCAAGTACAGGAGTCCGACTGTCCCATCCTCGCCTGCCCCACTGGACTGCAGGGGGACGAGAGGGGCGCCTCCTACTTTGGCAAACACTTTGGCACTTTGCTGGATTCGGAGCAGGAAGGGCTGGAAATATGGGGAAAGTTGGAACTTGCCTGGTTACTTTGGCCGGACTTTTGCTGGCAGCGGGAGCGCAGACGTTCACAGGTAAGGAGTCGGCTTGCCAGCCCGGGGCCGGGCAGCCTTCGCGGGGGCCAGGCGGCAGAGGGGCAGGAAGGAGCACGGGCACTTGGGAGGCGGCGGGGATTTGGGTTGGGTTTTTTTTTCTTCTGTACCTTTTTTTCTTTGTTTTCCTTCTTTTTATTTATTTATTTATTTATTTATTTGTTCCTCCCATCCCCATCCCCCTGACGGGTCTGACACTTCGGAACCGCTGCGTCGATGGGGTGGAAAAAGTGTCCCGAGGAGGCAGCGGTGCCGGGATGCCGCTCCGCTGGCGCCCCTGAGCCCTGGTGGGAGGTCGAGTGGCTGGCGGGGCTCGGGCAGCCCTAGGGCAGGGCTGGAGGGACGGGCGGGACTCAGGCTCGCTCCGGCGTTTTTCCGCTGCTGACTTCCCGAAAGTTTCCCGCTGCCCGGCACGGGAGGCGGAGGGGCGAGGTGCGCCGGTCTCCGGCGCTCCGCCCGCCGCCGCGGCTGGGGACGGGGGAAGGAGAGCTTGCGGTGCTCCCCGGAGGCACCGGCGGGGCCCCGCGGCTCTACCCCCCCGCCGGTGCCGGGACACTGGCCCTCGGTGCTACCCGGAGGTGCGGCTGTGAGACGCCGGCAGAGCCGGAGGGAAAGCCCCGGACCCGCGGTCTCCGCAGCTCCCGGAGCGTCATCTGAGAGGGCAGGGCAGAAGCCGCCCGCGTTTGATGGGTGCCGGCATTCATAGGCAGAAGGAGCCCGGCGAAGTGCCCCATCAGCGGCGGCGTTCCTCTGTTTCCCGAAGCCCCAGACCTGCAGATGGTTATTTTGGTCTCGAGTCCCCTGCCTGCGCCCCGTCCTATTTATATGTCGGAGAAACCCGTAATTTTAGACAGAAATTTGGATTGTGAAATAGTTCTGTGTGCTCCACTGCAAAAAGTAACTTCAGAATTTTTTTTGGTTTGTTTTGTTCCTAACATGAAGTTAGTGCGACTGAAAGCACGTTAAATTGAAGACATCTGGTCCTCAGCTCGTGCGAAGTGTGCTTTGATCTGGTGGGAAGCAATTCTTCTGACTCCTTGTTGCTCAGGCTGCAGAACAGTTTATATTTTGCACATTACATGTTGCTTCTATGGTGCACTGTACCTAAACCAAGTTTTATGGCTAGGAATTTGTGGTCTGGTGTAAAACTTACTAAAAAAAATTAAAATTCAGGTTTTATGTCTGGTTCCAGAGAACTCTTGTATACATAGCTGCATTTCCCCCAATTTCTTGAGAGTATTTTTACTGTAGATGAGACAGAAGATCTCCCAGTAGAAAAATGTTTTGTTTGAAGGTGATATATAGCAATGATGAAATATTTTCCAAACTCCTGTTAGAAGGAAGGTATGCTCTGCAGCCAGTTATGAAACTGGACTCAGTTATATCAGCTCTACAGCGCATTACTGTTGGAAGTCTAGTGTCCAGACTTCAATGGGAGCACTTGGTTTATTAAGATAAATCTGTAATTCACTGCTAACCTGTGTGAACTGTCTTTTTTAGTTTAAATTTAAGCTGTGGTGACTCTTCTGGATATTTAAATAGCTTGTGCATGCGATGTGCTGATGCTGTACTGGGATCAGCACTGAAGTGCTGTTCGTGTTGCTGAAGAACAATCCCACGTTACTGTTTGATTTGTATCCGTTGTATTCATTTACCTGACATGCTGTGGAGAGAACAGTGCTGTAAACTGCAAACAATTCACCAATGACTTGTGCATACTGTTACTCCAAGGGTGCAATTCCACACCATCTGAAGTGCTCAATAACAGAGGCTGCTATTCACACATTTCCGTGAGATTGCAAAGGATGGCATGGGATGCAGAATCTGTCTACTTTTCTCCCCATGTGTGTATATGTGTATGTATGTTAAATATTGAAGGCAAAGATTACCTGTGAAGATGCATGTATAGAATTTTTTCTTTTTAGTATTGATTCTCAGCACTTGGAACAAGATTGATGAAATTTCCATTTTTGTACTTTACCATATGAAACTTGTGTCGGGGTATCATTTTTGCTCGTGGGGAAAAAATCCCGTTTCTTTTGTTAAAACCTCGATGCATTAGCATCATAAAAATTAAATGACAGAAAAATCCATCCTTGAGTTGGGGAGTTACCTTCTGTAATAGCTGTTCCTTATTGCAGAAGGGAGTTATATCACCAACCTATGAAAAGTTCAGAAACAAACAAAAAAGAAACAAAGCCAAATCTACACATGTTCTAAGCAAAGAATAGCAGTGTATGAGTTAAGTGTCTGTGGCATTTATAGTTCCATTTTTATTTTTGCCCTTTTCTAAACTGAATGATTTGTTTCACAAAGATTGGTTCTAATGCTATGTTCAGCTATTGTCTTATTTGAGTTTCTTATTTAAAGCATAATCTTACTGGAAGATCAGATCTTGGCTTTTTAAGGCCAGGGAGCTTTCAAGTAATCTTTTGAAAGCAGCTTAACAGTTAATAACAATGAGATTTTCTCTGAGTCCTTAACTAAAGATTTTAAAATTCTGGATTCATCAGTTCAAGAAGTAAATGATCTCAAGAATTTGAATTCAAGAGATAATACTGAAAACACTGTCTTAAATGGACAGTGCTGCTTATCCTATTTTTAAAAGTAGCTGGACTCTTTCTGCAATATTAGGTGTGGGGTTTTTTTTACTATTTGTGAGTTTCTTTCTAAGAAACTATATCATACCTAATTTAGCTGATTTTATTTATAATTTTAGCAAAATGTTATTAAGTTGATCCCATGTGAAAACCAAATGCTGATACAAAAAAAGTCCCTGAAAAGTGGTGTTCAGTCACAGAAAATGCCACTTGACTCCACCATGCTTCTTCGTCCAACTCCTTGGTAGATTATTCAGGCTAGGGAAAGCGATTCACTCCTGTAAGGGGTTTAGGTCAAACATATAGAGATATGGGAAGTTAGAAGGGACATTGTAAATGTAAATATTTGATTTCACATAAAATTAAGGGTTGGATGGGGTGAGTTCTGTCAAATACAAAAATGGGGAGCTAAAATTGAAAGCAAGGAAATGTGTAACAGAACTTGGAAACTGTGTTTTTATGAGGGCATTTGTATTCAGGTAGATGTAAATGTGCACACAGCCTGAATTCTGAAATTGGTATTTCTTGGTTACAATCTGACTCTTGCGGAGGGAGGGCTATTATTAATTAGCATGTTGTATTCTCTTTTGCTGTGAAAAGCACCGAGGTTGTATATCAATGCTCTTTTAGCAGCACTGGCATAAAACCTTTTTATGCTTTCAAAAGTTTTATTTTTTTTCACTGAGAAGGAATGAGTCCTATTGCAATGAGAGGGATGGACAGACAGACTAAAAATGCTTGTGGGAGGCCATTTGTAATGAACCAGGGCTAAGCAATTATAAAGAGAAGAAAAGGAGGAAAATGCTGTACTAAACTTGAAAGTTATTTTTCCTAGTGAGTAATAAAGGTTTAAATAAAGAATAGTAATTCTCAAGCTATTTCATGGATTAAAAAATATGAAACCTTGCATCCTGAATAGATACTGTGCCTCAGATTCGTCTGTTCATTTTTGAGTGTAGGCACTTTATAAAGAGGGAGGGATCACATTTTCCAGAAAAAGATGCAAGGAAGAAGTTTGACATGCTGAAGTTGAAACTTACTGTGATCATGTTGATGTTTGGAGAAAAGAAAGAATGTAGGTTAAGTCTTCACAGGTCCTATCCTAGCTGAAATGAAGCACCTGGCAATGTCTAGAAAATAAGTTCCTGGTATAATTAACTCTGTTTAAAGAGATTCCTCGCAGTATTCAGGAACTCTCTTTGGAAGTCTGTAATAGTTATTCTGATCACTTTATCAATAAAGAACTCCAGGTGTAGTTATATCTCACTTTAGCAAATTCTGGTTTTGTTTGCACTGTTTATTCCACCTATTTTTCCTTCTCTCCACGCATCCATGGAGTGCATCTTCTAAGGGAAGGAGCATACACCAGTGATGATGCAGCTTTGTTAGTGGCTGGTGCAGTTTGTCAGCTCGTCTACAAAACAGCTACAGGTCATAGCATGGACTTGGCCTCACTAAACAGTGAGAGCTGTGGGGGAAGATTTTCAAACCAGACTTCCTGCTGTTAAGAGATTTTTGCTGCTGCTATTACAGATGTTAGGTGAATAGGTGAATGACTTGATTTCTGTTTTACATCTAAGACTGTTCATATTTAAAATACTCCAGCAAATTAATGGAAGCATTTTGAAAAACCTGCTTCTACATGTGGTGGTGTCCTTTTAGATGGGTTGGTGTTTTTTAAACTTTTTTTGCATTTCTAATAAATGAAATAAAATGTGTGTTCCGATGTAAACTGGGATGTGCTTTAGAACGCTTTAGGTGAAAATGAGTCAGGGCTTTGGACATGGTACAGTTCATCGAAAACGAGACTGTGTGGTGGGTTTGTTGTTTGGTTTTTTCAATTTATTTTATTTAGCTGTTCTGGTTTCAAAAGATGGTAATGACACATTATGAGAAATTAAAAATCTTATGAAATACTGCAAGGATGTAAAAACACTGGGTGAAAAAATACGGTGATATTTGTTTGGTCTCTTGATTTAGCAGTTGTCAGAATTCATGAGGTAACAAATAACAATGTCCTAAAATAATATATACATATAATACATGAAATAATAATATCTACAGTGCTCACAGAAGTTGCTAGATTAGCAGCTAGAGAGACAAAATCCCCTGGCATCACAAAACATGTTAGGGTAAAGTGAGCAAGCTTCTGAGCTTCACCTCACTAATGTCATTTGAGCCAGCCCTGGAGACATGTGGGGATGGTTTCTTTCTCAGGTGTGCTCACCCACACCCTGCCATGGGCAGCAAAAATGGCAAACAGGCGAGTTGCTGGTGGCCAGGTCAGTTTGGCACATTCCTGCTGAGACAGCCCCTTGAGTGTCCCATCATTGGATTCAGCTGGGGGGAAGACAGAAAGTGTAGACTTGATGGAACAAAGTCCAGTGATGTTGCAGGGTCAGGATCTGTGAGCTGATCCTGTATTTCACGTGTTGCAACTTTATGCTGAAGGAAAGGCTTTTTGAGAGGGATGCCTCTAGTGTTTAAAGCTTGTTAGTATCACTGTCAAGCACTTATTTCTATGCTATGTCACTAGATTCTGAAGATGTTTCCCCAGGAAACGACATGCAATTATGACTCTTGTGTAAAGAAGTAGTAGTTTTGAAAATTTTCCGAGGAACAAACTGTTAATGGGTGAATGCAGCTGAATTATCTCCTCATTTTCTTCAGGAAAAATTGAGAATCTTCTCCTTATTTCATTTAATTTCATTTGATTTGTTGATAACTTCCAGTTCTCTTATTTCTGATGTGCAGTGTTACATGTTAAAACAGGATTTTGAGACACAGGAACCAATTTGGAGCATATGGCCTCATATTTAGAAAAAAAAAAAGATACCAACAAATTTTCCTGTTCACCCAAATGTATTCAGATACTTCTTTCTGAATTTTGTCATGTCTTCCAGAGTTCTGCCTGCTGTGATCTGCTGCTGATCACTAGGTGTAGCTGCATCTCTAAATCCATTTTTCTAAGCATAGAAAGAGAAAGGTCTGTAAGCTAGGCTTTGTGAGAATGTAGGTGTATTTGGAGGTGGGGAGGTGTGAAAATAGATGACGGATTTTTGTGATCTAGAGAATTTTAATTCATTGGTGGCTTGTTTGCATCAGTTGGATTACAATACAAATAAACTTTTAATTACATGTAAAAACATGTAATTTCAGTATCAGTGTTAGTTGTTTTACATAAAGACGAATGAAATGCTCTAATATGATAAAAATACATAATAAAATGCATGAAAATACAGAGAAATTGTCAGTGCTTTCCTGTGTTTTAAATGCAAGAATTACTGCTCTAGGGATCTGATAAGCTTTTCTTTAAGGATCAACCATTCAAGATGGTTAAGATATAACCTTAAGTTCTGTGTGGGTACATGTCTCCTCACAGCCTATTAAGAACCATTCCGATCCATTCAGAATAATTATCTGTGGAGATGATGTTGCTGTCAGTGGAATTCCTTTGAGAATTCCAGAGTTCTCCTTTTGGCATGAGGAGGTGGTGTGTTGGTTTTCAAGCCACGTGGCTTCCATTAATGCTGTGAGGAGGTACAGAGGATAAGGTGCCAATGAAGGAAAGGAAAAATGAAGGAAAGACATCTTTGTGCCCAGATTTCTGAGAATAATAGCGGTGAAAATTAAGGTATATTTATGCCTCTAACACATTCCCATTCTCAGTATCTGCAGAGAGCAGGAAAGAAGTGTCTCAGCCAGAAGTGTGTGACTCAACAGTGACCCTTTGCCACATAAGGAGCAATTGTAGGAATAAAAAAAAGTAATGACCAGAGTTGTTCAGACAAAACCATGGCAATTTTAGCAGGAAGGAGTTCTGAGAACAGGTTAGACTTAGTGTGTGTTGAGGGGAAAGGTGGGAAAGAAGGTATAGCATTTGCTGGAGGAATGGAAGAGAGGGACGTTACTAGAAAAGAAGTCTAAAAGGCAGCTGAATTTCTTGTGGAAAACAGAAGTGAATTTATAATTATTCATGTTTTTTTATTTTTTATTATCTTAGTTTTCAACACATTTGTTTTTAATAATGTATTTAAGGCTCAGATATGTCTTCTGACAGCTTTACATAGCAATAGTTGATTACATATATGATTAAATATAATGATGTTAATGAATCTTTAATTTTTTTCTGCAAAATGGTGTAAACCCAACATTTTACTTGACTGTTTATTTTTCCCCTCCCCACACCCCATGTGTAATCTGCCCTGATATAGAACAATAATTTTTGGTTAGAGTGGATTTTTTGAGGGGTAGATTAGCCTTTTTATTGCTCCCCCCTGTTTTTTTGTCTTTTTAATCTTCTTCACTGTTAAGCTATTATAAATATCTCTTGCAGCATTTTTTTGTTAATCACTAGAAATGTGTTTTTGCTGTGGAATAACTAACAGCTAATTACCTCTTTTATCACTTCAGCTCTTCATCTTCTAGGAGAATGAAATAGAGCATCACATGCCTGTTTTAGAGCAGATTTTTTTTTTCTGCCACATATTTTTGGGGAATTTTTTGCTTGTGTGTTGTTTTGTTGTTTGCCTTTTTTAATGTTTAAGGCATGGTTATTTTGGGGACGTTTTCAGAAAGATCATGCTTTATTATCTTGAATCCTGTCGCATCTTTTATCCTGAACTCTAAAATCAAATATGGTTTAGACTGTTTATAAATAATGCAGTGGATAGAATACTTTTGTCAGTGGACCTTTGTTTTAATTCTGTAGCACATAAATGTAGGCTCATTAAGTGAAAGAACTGTTTATCTGTGCTGATAAGATTCTAACATAAGATTGAGGAGGATATTACAGGAGTTTCTATGTACTTTCAGGTGGATAAATAGTGGATCAGTAACCTAATACTTAAGTTTTGCTTGATGAAGTTGTTACAGATAAATTGAATGGCTGTTATATTTTTTTCTGATGAATATACATTAGACTGAGTAAATAGTTTCCACCCCTGCTATGTACACTTACATACTTGTGTATATGCCTGTAATCTGTGTGCTAGTTTGTAAGTCTCTGTCATAAAGTTGATGAGTTACTACTCATTAGCAGGTATTTGCATTTTTCATGGTGTACTTGACACAGAGGTAGTGCAGTGGGATTATATTTTTTTCTCCCTCTATGGCCAAATTCCTTATTTTGGCAGCTCATGAATAGTCATTCTGCTATGGCTGATGCAGTTGTTTGTGATCAAAAAATGGTCACATCTATATGCACATCTTAAAATTTTGGTTACCAAGACTGCATAGTTTCTGAGGGCAGAGTTTCTCACAGTTCCTGAGAAAAAGGATCTCCAGTTTTGAGAAAAAGAGTGTTACCAGATTATATCTCAAGGAGAGGTGAAGGTTTCCAAAAGGGATTCACATTGTCCTCTACCTCCATCGAAACTTCTGTTTGTCTCACTTCTGCTGTTTTTTTACCTTCATGGTGTTTTACTGTTCTAACAAACAGTTCAGCAAACAGTTGAAAACAAACATGAAAGTCAATTGCCATCTCAATGAACTGTGTGAGGCCTCAGCAGACATACCTGTTTCCTCTGTAGCTGCTTAGTTTAGTACAGTTGCTCTTTCTTCTTATGTGATTCAGATGTTAGTTTTGTTTGAAAAATGTCATTGTTGGTTCTTTCATCTTTCATCCTTCTCATGCATTGTGAGAAGTCCAATGTTTCCTAACAACTGTACAGCCTGCTAGAGTGCACTCAAAGGTGTGGCAGAAACTTGAAAGAAAATATTTTTGTTTCAAGGTGTTTGACACTGTTTGCACACCTGTTGGGACTATATATAGCATATTGTAATTGCTGTGATGTTTCTGTCAATCAGTGTAATTCAGGAACAACAGTATATTGATGATTAATTTGGAAGTTAATAGTGTTTCTATAGTGTAATACCTCTTTTTACTTAACTCTTTAAAGATATGTCAGGAAATGTTAACCAAGGAACTGTTCCCCCTCCGTGGAACTTCCTGAGCCTGGAGACTTTTCTGGTTCCACGTTGGGATAACATTGCCTAACATGAACCACACCCCTGGAGGACGACATGAAGAAGACATGTGTGTTTAAATGTATATATTTATTTATTTTTATGTACATTTTTAAAATGCCTGTTTTAATAGTTGCTTAGTGATTAGAGCTCCCACACAGATGTGGGAGATCCAGATTTAACTCTGTGCTGTGGTGTTTGACTGTGACATGAGGATCTTGATAGCCAGACTAGTTAGTTTCCTTTTTTTTCCTCTCTTTCCCCATGATTGAGAAATCTGCTAAATTACCATTTACAAAACATTAAAAAAAAAGGAAGGTGATACCTCAGAATCCCAGAACATATTTAGAGAAAATCTACAGCAGCCGCTTGTCACCCCCTGTAGCTTCAGTTTTCCCTGGAAACTCAGAAACGTGGTTAAATACTGTCACATGATTAGGAGATAGAGGCAGTTAAGGACATTTCCAGGAGCCATAGTTCTCAGTGGCGTAGTTCTGATGTTAATGACTGAGAAAGCTATAGCCTTTTTCCTTTAATGTTACCTTTTCTGACTTTTGCAGGGTAGATGAAGATTGTTTTACAAAGCACTGCATTCAACACTTTAATATAAGCACTTTACATAACACATCACTTAAACTTTTTAACTTCTGCAGAGATAGCTTGATACTGAAGTAATTTCTCAGTTATGTAAGATAAATTGTTGTCCCAGTAATAATTTCGAAGCACTGTGGAGCTAATGTCCTTTTTACTGTGTCTGACTCTGTCCTAGCTCAGGGGAAAACCTTTGCAAGCAGCTTTCTAAATGGGAAAGAAACCTTTTGGGGTTAGATCTGTGAGCATTGCAAACCTTGTGTTGGGAAACCAACAAAATCAAAAGACAACTAAAGTTAATATCTATTTAAAACCTTAGCTGGTGAAAATGTGAAATGGAAGCCTGAATGTTGCCTGACATTAGTACCTGCTGTTTATGGCAACAGCAAAGCACATGGTTTGAAGACTACATATAAAGTTCATGAGGTGTGTTTTATTTATTTTTTCAAGAATTGTTGTTAGAATTGCCTCCATAAATCTAAGCTAGTAAGGGATTTATGTGAATTGGTGTAGCACTTTCATTTGTGAATTTGGAAAATGCTGGGGTTTATTTTATTTATTTAAGAGTGTTTGAGACAAGCACACACCCTTTAGAGCAAATATGCATTGAAATTGCATAGGGCCCAGGAGTCTATGCAAGACAAGTTGAAATACACTTGTCTTGACAAGTAAAACCCCTGCCTTCTGCAGCAGCTGTGTACCATCAGCCGGTATGGATGGAGGTTTTTAAATGAGTCTTGCAGAAGGTTCAGAGCTGGATCCTTACATGTAAAATTGATCTTTGGAAAGTTTGTCCTTGAGAATCTGGTATTTCTTTGCATCCTGAATTTTGGGCACTTAAATGTTAACCCTTGTTAAAAACTTTCTCTGGCCACAGAAGGGTGTAAACATAAAAAGCCTTAAAGTGTTCTGAAGTTGTAGCCCAGTATATAGCATAGGGTTATACATGCAGGGAAATGATGTGGAAATAACCTCTTAAAAATAATTCTCCTCAGCTACTTCTGTTTTCAATCATAGACAAACATACTGTGGTGCCTGTGGGTTGATTTCACTGGCAGATGATTGCTGACTGTGAACTTCACCTGTACCTTCCTCTGTCATGTAGTGGAATTGGAGTGTTGAAGAGCAGGTATTAATTCTGACTTGGAGTAGGGGTGGAGCATATGTTCAGACTGAGAATTTCAGATAAAGACTGTCTGGGCTTTATCTAGCTGAATGGCCAAGGTCACCTCAAGGGGAATTAGGGAATGTAAGCAGTGTATGCATTATCTGCTGCATTTGACAATTTTTCTCTTGATTTCTACAGAGAAACAGATACAGCCTTTGGAGGCCTAAATTTATATTTTGGAAGGTATCTGTAATGACTTGGTGATGAATGGAAATAGAAAGGAGCAGCTGTTGAGTCATTCTGGCATTAGAAACTACTTCAGAGGTTTTGGTTATATGGATTTGGTTCCAGTTTAGGCTGCAACATGGAAACTTGCATTTTTAGTTACTGCTTACCTGTCATTTTCTGTTGAGCCCATTGCAAAAAATGGAACCAGTTTCTGATGTGTAGCCCAAACCCCAAGACTGCAATGAGTACTGTCCATATTTTTGAATTATGTTTAATTTCAAAATGGACATAAACTTGTGGTGTCATGAATTGGTCCACAGTAAATCTCCATCATTGAGCAGTATCTGACATGCTTGTTTGCTTCAAATCAGTGCTTATGGTGGGTGGATCATAGCTTTTCAAACAAGAGTTTGGGAACCACTCACTGGCTGTGAGTGAGAAATCTCACGTTTCCAGACTCAGTCTCTTGAAGTCTTCACAAACTGCAGTGTGTCATGCTAGATTTGTAGCAGTGAAAAATTAATTCTTGTTTGTATGACAGGATTAAAAAATGTGTATTTCTAGACCTTTGGGAGGAAAACTTCAAAAAAAGGATCTGTATGCTTAAAACTGGCTTTGAGCAAATACATGACATTCACAAGCAGCCTCATTCCCGTGATTTCAGTGCTTTGACTCTGCCCAGTGGTCTAGCAATAAAAGAAAGAATTGGCCTATTACAGTAATCTTCCAGACCTGTGTACTGTGGAATTTTGTGCAGAGGAAGAGTTCTTACCTGCTCTCAGTTCTAAAATTGTGCTTTAGTACAATGTATTCCACAGCAAATATAATACATATTTAACAAAGCTGTTAACCATCAGGCCACCTTCAAGAAAATATTTTGTTTTCAACCTCCTGAGCTCTCTCCACCACTTTTTCTTTGTTTGTGTCATCTCGTCATCACTGTGTTCCACAGATAAAATCATAGAATGGCTTGGGTTAGGCGGAACCATGAACCATCTAGTTCCAAAAGTCTGCATGGGCAGGGATACCTCCCATTAGACAGTGTTGCTCAAACCCTGTCCAACGTGGCTTTCAACATTGCCAGAGTGGGGCCAGGTTGTTGTCTGAGCAACCTGTTCCAGTGCCTCACCAGCCACGCAGCAAAGAACTTTTTGTTAATATATGGTCTAAATCTACTCTCAGTTGGAAGCCATTTCCCCTTGTCCCATCACTACACTTCCAGATGGAGTGTTCCTCTCTGACATCCTTGTGGGCCCCATTCAGATACTGGAAAGCTGCTGTGAGGTCTCTGTGCAACTTCTCCTGGAATAATTTGTGTTATCCTCTGGGCAGCAGTGACTGAGCTGGGGAGAGAGCTGAGCCTGCAGCTCTGATGTGGATTTCCTGTGTTGCTGTGGGGCGCCTTTGCCCTTACAATTTGGAGAAGTATGTGCATGTTTTCAGAAGGCTGCAGAGCCGCTGGGTGGCTGTGATGGAAGCTTGGGGATACAATTCTTTACAGCTTGAGTATCATTCATAACAAGTTAGGGGGGTTTGCCTTTTTTATTTCTCCTTGAGAGAGATAAGACAAAAATGGTCCCATGCATGTGCTAACACACATGACAGCAGAGCATGTGCCTATGAGTAAGTACTGTAAATGAGTGAAGTTTAAGTCTTGCTTTGCAGTGAGCGTGTTCACACTGAACACTTGATAGCAACAGCAGGCAGTGCTGGTGGGGAATGAGATACAGCGGCCATATCTAGATTTCAGACCAGATGGATGTTTTTCATAATATTATTTGGGTGTGAATGGTTTTTATGAGAGTGTGAAGTAAACTGATGAAGGTTTTTTGCTTGTTTGTTTTCAAGCTAAAAAGAATTAGTAATACTGGCCCTAGTTATACAAACACAAGCTTGAAACCTCAAGATGAATACAGTTGGTTTTGGGCGTGCTGTCTAAGTAATTAGAAAAAGCTCCTGTTATTGCAAGTAAATCAGATGTTAACACAGGTCAGCATAAACCTGTGTTACCAATATTGGCATTTTGTAGAAATGTAGTTACATGTCTAGTTTTCTGGAAATTGGAACAGGACTTTTCAAATACAGCAGTTGAAATTCTAGTTTCTTAAGATAAGTAGAGTGGGATTTTAGCCTACCTTTGGAAACTCATCTGGAGTATTTTTTTGTGTGAGCAATGTGCCATTAAGAAGCATGCTAGGGATACCACATCTATTTTAAAATCCTAAGGGCACTGTTTGTGGGAGATGACAAAGAATCTTTTATTACATATATCTGCTTCCATTCTTAATAGATACAGAATCAATGTAGTTTGCAAAGATTTGGAATAGGGTCACTTCTTTATTCAAATATTGCAGTTCTGTATTGTATAATGTAATATGCATAACTTGGGCTGCCCTAGGTTTGTCCATGCTGTCCTGTTAATTTTGGCCCTTGTTTCTATGTGCACTTCTAATGCATATGCAGTGTATGTATTGCTACTGGTACATATTTTTACTAGTTAAAATTATGCTTTAAGATGAGCTCAAAAGTTGCCACAGTACTTACTCTGCAAATTATTATTGTGGTTCCTGCTGATGAAATTTCAATATATGAGCAGGCTGCTGGCCATGCTCTCATCATCCTATGCGATGCAATATATGTTCGCATTAGCAGAAGCTGGAGTGGTCTATTAAAGCATTCAAGTTCTCACTCCCATATTGAGAGCAGCAGATTCCTTCTTAATCCTCATATAGCTGATGTCTCTGCTGGAGTGTTAATAGATAGTCTAATTTGTGAGCTAAATTACTAATTGTATTATGAGCCTAAACCTTATTAAGCCTTTTGTGTAGAATTAGATCACAGAGCTTTGGCAAGCTGAATGCTGGTTGGGTTCTGTTTCCTCTCTTTAGTGACAGGAGCAAGTTTTACTGAAGTCTTCCGCACTACATAGCTCTGAGACTGCAGCTGATTTCTTTTGCTGGCTTCTACAGTATCAACAGAATCATGAGCTTGAAAAGCAGGGTGACTTTTAAGAATAGCTGAAGGTTTCCAAACAGGGTCTCAGGTATCCAAAAGCAGTAAGATTAGCTGAGGTGAGGCTGTGATTTGGACTAGAAAGGGATTACTCTGATCTTGTGTACACACACTGGGTGCAGGTCCATGTATGTGGGAATAGTTTAAATCATTCAAAAACTGAAATGGCTGCAGATGTATAACAGGATAATGGATTTAGTAGAGGTATGTTCCTGTAATAGTTCAGGTAGATGAACTCTTAAATCACTTGTGAGTTATTTTTGTTTCTGAAGATACAACCTACCTAGAGATGGAAAATACATGCTTTATCACGCAGCTATACCATAGATTTCATGAGCACTCCTCATCTGTTTCTGTTCAAATCTGTTTTCAGATTTGAACACTCTGACTTTGAACACTCCACACTCTGACTTTGCTGTGGAGTCAGAGTGCTAATGCAGCCCAGTTGGGGATGGAGCTAATTGCCTCCAGCAATGAATCAGTAATAAACAAACAAAGTGAGACTTAGTGGATTTTGACATCACTTGTGATAAATTTTAATGTTCAAGTGGAAGGTGACTGTGAACTACTGAGCCTTTGATTTGGAATATTGCACTCAAAAGAGAAAATATTTAGAGCTACTCCATGTTTTCCTGTGCATCCACAAGATAGAGTTGCAGTGGTATGGAGTTTCACTCTCTCTACACTTTTTGCACAACAGAAGTCTAAGCTGTTGTGAGAAATCGGTCTGTTTCACACCTGAAATTCTCAGAGCTCTGTATGTACTTAATGGCTTTGCTTTTTACTGTTGTAAATTACTGCCATTTGATATGCATGGGTAATAAATGAAAATAATAGGCTGTAGAGCTTGTGTCACATCATCTTATGTTTTAAAAGAGCTTTTTCTGTTTCTATTCTTGCATTATATTTAATAATATACTTTTTAGAATATAGTAATAACAAATTGGTGTCTGTCCTAAGAGAGAGAAAATCAGAGACTTCAGCATTGGATTGTTCCATGTACGTTGGTTCTCTGGAATTATGTACTGTATATTTATTAAGATATGGTGAGTAGAGCAGCCAAAAGTCATTGCCAAAAGCTAATTGTCTTCAGGTGTGTTCTGTAGAAGTCTGAATTTGTTAGGAGTTTCTGTGTAGCTCCCAAGTTTATTTGTTTTTTTGAAGTATTTTGGTAGGTTTTTGAGGCAATTTTTGTATGTTAAAAAAAAATAAATCTAATATTCACTTAATCAAATACAGTATGTCTGGAGATGAAA